>LR753316.1:2218958-2273135 GCA_902729485.2 Mus minutoides | reverse complement strand
CCAGGGCCATTACGTGGGAGGGGGTGGGTAGGGGAGCAGGGCGGGGATGCGGGAGGGTAAGGGAAAATTTCTGGATAACATGTGAAATGTAAATGAAGAAAATATCTAATAAAGAGGGAAAAAAAAAAAAAAAGAATATGGAGGAAAATATGTAATCTTTATGAAATCATAAAACTGCATGTTAATAGATTCAGGTCCTTAAAGTAAATAGATATTGTCAGAAGGACTCCCTCCAAGATAGGTAGTTGGAAAGGTTATTGTAATCAACATTTAAAATGATCCTTTTGCTATTACTTATTATTCATTCTCTTTCCTACCAATATTTCTTCTGAAGTCTAGAACTAAGAAGCAAAACTTGTCTTAAAATAGTCGATCTACAATATTAAAAAAAACTGAGGAAAAGAAGGAGTCATGGGGGTTGGGGTGCAAAATTGCTTGTATGAAAGAGGAAAAGGCAATGGTTGAGCTCCCAGCATCACTTTTTAAAAAATGAAAAATTAAGGAAAGGAAAGAAAAGAATACACATGCTATTATCACCTCTAAGGTGAATTCAAAGAAGACGGAAAAAAAACAAAAACCCCAAAACCTAAACACAAAATCTGAAAAGTACATATACTAGCATTTATATAGCATTTACTAGATATTCTAAGGTTGAAGTATTGCTCACTTGGATATTAATTATACATTATTTTAGTACTTTCCAACCAAAACTCAACGACACTTGATTTATATGTAATGGACCTAAGTTTTCCATGTCTGTGAGTTACGGTCTTTCCTGTCCCCCATTTATATTTTCTCAATTGGGCAAAAGCTAGGAAGAGAGTCTTAGATAGACTGAACAAAAGAAACTAAGAACAAAACTAAAAAGACAACAAAAGTGTGACTGTAAAAATGGGTCAGTGAGATGGCTGAGTGGGTAACAGGAAGAGCCTGAATCCCACAGCTGGAGGGGAGAACCAACATCGAAAAGTTGCCCTCTTTTTTTCTTTTTTTTTTTTTTTTGGTTTTTCGAGACAGGGTTTCTCTGTGTAGTCCTGGCTGTCCTGGAACTCACTTTGTAGACCAGGCTGGCCTCGAACTCAGAAATCCGCCTGTCTCTGCCTCCCGAGTGCTGGGATTAAAGGCGTGCGCCACCACGCCCGGCAGCCCTCTTACTTTTATATAAGCACTCTGAAACACACATCCCTGTACTTACACAATAATAATAATGATAATTATAATAAAAATGCTTTAAGAGACTAAAAATACTTATTTAAATAAACACAGCCTCCAACCAACATCCAGGGACTAGAAAACTATTGATAAAGGCATTTTAAACATTCACATAATGATAAACATACTGAGTAAGTTTTAACTTGATGTCTTCTATGGATTGAAGATATTCAGAATAAATACTTTCGAACTTGAAAAGAAGTTTTTGGTATGAATTTGAGCAGTCCTCCAGATTGGCCATGATTGCAGCCCAGCCTTGATGCTGAAGATGTTCATCATGGACAAGCCCTTCACAGAAAGAGCAGAGCTTCTTGGCAATGTCATACATTTCCTGTTTGAGAATGAAAAAGAAAAATAATAAAGAAAGCAATGGTCTGTATGTATGTTTGTACATATATATATATATATATATATATATATATATATATATATATATATGCATACATTTTCACAAACATTTTTGTCAAACATGAAAGATAGAAAATACATTATCATCTTCAAATTGTAAAGTAGGAGTCCTTAAATATAAAAAAAACTCTGTGTGTGTGTGTGTGTGTGTGTGTGTGTATATCTATGTATGTGTTATTCTATGTATCTGTTGTACACGTATGAACATGGAAGCTTTAAGAAGATGCTGGGTATCCTACCGCTTTCCATTTGATTCCTTTGAATCAAGGTCTGCGCCTAGAGCTGGGCTTGTGGCCAGCAAACCTCAATGACACTTCTATCTACTGGCTGCCCATCACTGGGATTAGGATTAGCACATGCCATCATTCCCAGCTTTTTGTACAGGTGTTGGGGATGCAACGCTTCATGCTTCATTCACCAGCAAGGTTCTTTCCAACTGACCACTCAGGAGTCAGATGATTTTTAAAAACAGATGACTGGAATTCAATTATAAAGAATGAAGTATCAAGTGCAAACTAAAAAGCAATGTGGGAGATTTCTGAAAAAAAGAGGTTCCCTGTCACAAAAAATTCTGCTCCTGCCGAAAATAAATAATACTCTGTTAAAGTGACTACTTTCACAAGTTCAGACCATTTATGAAGGTACAAACAGAATATGGACATAAATTAAGAAAGACATTTTCCAAAGGCTGGAAAGTAATTAAGTGGAAAAAATAGCAAATGTAAAAATATAACTACTTAATAACAAATAAGCTAGAGGAGAAAAGAGAAAGAGAAGAGAAGAGAGGGCTACAAATCTCACAAAATGCTACCAAAAAATTAATCAGATTTTACTGTGGGCCACCATGGTGGTGCACACGTGTAATGCAAAAGCATGAGGAACACAGATAGTTAGACACATACGATGTGTGTCAGGAGAAGTGACAGAAAGAGCAAGTTACTATTATAAAACATAGCACTGCATATGGGATAAGTATATTAAGGTGTCAGTGGAGGAGTGTGCCAGGGGACCAGCCCCACAAAAACACAATATGTTATCATTGCTCTTAGTTCTCCATGAGAATTTGTGGTAGGACTCTAGGACCCTACAGCTGAAGACAGCTTACACATTCATCAAAAAAAAAAAAAAAAAAAAAGAAAGAAAAGAAAAGAAAAGAAAAGAAAAGATAGTACTGAGCAGGAAGCTGCTTCTCTGTTGACTGACTCTCAGTACTAGAAGGTACTCTTCAAGCAACTGCTGTAGAGGGGTAGGGGACATCAACATTCTTACCCAGCTGGAAACTCTGTGAACTGCTATGATTACTGGGTAAGAATACTGATCTTACAAGATCAATGCAAATTTAGGTGCCAAATGTTACTGGGGTAATTAATCACTTTCTGATTTAAGGCCTGTGAATAATGTGAAACATGCCTGTGAAACACCATGCCTGGTGAAGAGTCCATGGCTGGAAGCTTACAAGACCTAGGTGAACCTACTATTATTGGGCAAAATGAAGAAAGAAAAGTATCAGTGAACAAAGAGACTCAGGGATCAAACATGGCATTTGCTCAATCAATACATATAATAAATATAAATATAGTACATATAATACATATGATAAAAATTGGAAATGAGGAAATAAAACAACACAAAATAAAGATATTCAGAAGATAGTTGTGTGGTGGTGCATTTTTTTAATCCCACTTGGTAGACAGAAGCAGGGTGATCTCTTGAGTTCAGGGCTAGCCTGGTCTACACTGGGAGTTCCAGGACAAACAGGGCTAAAGAGAGAAACCCTATATCATGAAACACACACACACACACATCCCTACAAAAACCACCACCAACAACAAAATATTCAGAAAATATCTATAGTCACAGGAGTGGATAAATTTATCTCAGTTCTACAAGTAAGAAAACAGCTGACCAATATCCTTTAACAAAGGTAAATTACCTAAGCTGCTAAGGTATCTAAAAATTATCTTTAAAAGTAATAAAAAATTTCCCCTACATGAAAGTGCACAAGACCCCAAAGAATGAAGATGTTTCTAAACTGTCTTTATTCTTAAGAATAGCAATGACTGGTATTTTGAATTTCAATATTAATGTTCCTTACTCTCATTTCAACTATTTAATTTTACTTAATTTTATATGCACTGGTGTTTTGCCTACATGTATATATGTTCAAGGTGTCAGATACAGAGTTACAGATAGTTGTGAGTTGCCATGTGGGTGCTGGGAATTGAGCCTAGGTCCTCGGGAAGATCAGCCAGTGCTCTCAACCACCAAGCCATCTCTCAGGCCCAACTATTTAATTTTTTAATGTTTTTATCTACAATAAAGAAATCATCTCAGCTCACCCATACCCCCCTCCTTTGTATTGTTAAGACAGGGTCTCTGTGTGTGTAGCCATGGCCGTTTTGGAACTTCGAACCTGCTTTGTAATCCAGGCTGGCCTCACAGAAATCTACCTTTCTCTGCCTTCTGAGTATTGAGATTTAAAGTATGCATTGCTGCCACTACCACCCAGCCCACAGTATGATCCTTAATACTTAAGTATAATCCCTCTGAATTTTTTTCCTTGATGCCACCACCAAGAGGGTCTCAGGCTGACTCAAGCACTTCCAAGTCTACGTGATGATGACAACAGCAACAAAATGGAACCAGCAATCCTAGGTTAAGTCACTTCATACGACCAGCCAATCACAAATCGAGAATGCTTGTGGACAGGAAGAAAAGCATCTTTAAAGTCCATGACTAATAAATATATGGACAAATATCAAAAGGTTAACCTACTCCAAGAAAACCAAATAAAAGTCTGTGGCTCCCTATTAGGTTGAACAGCAGCTTCCTCAGCATATCCTTCTGCTTCCAGTAAACCAATGTGCCACTCTGACTGCAATGTGCAAATTGTTCTCCTCTTTTCCTGCCACAAGAATCTTTTGTCCCGTATTATATAACACATCAAAATGTATTCCTAAGTTTTAGTAACCAACACTGAAACTTTTCTAAATGTTACCCTTTTAAAATAAAATATAAACTGGGTTACTTCACAGGTTCTAAGAACCATTTTTCTTCCTTATCTAAAACTTAGTATATTAATTACAAAACATAAAGATTTTTTTATTAGTTTTAAAACAATTGTATATGTGTGTACACCAAATCAGTCCACGTTCTATGGAAGTTAGAGCCATGAGATGCCCTAGAGCTGGAATTTCAGAGAGTTGTGCATCACCCTAAATGAATCCTGGGATCCAAACTCAGGTCCTCTGGAAGAACAATGCATGCTCTTAAACTATGATCAACCTATAGTCACAACCCTCAACCCTACACTCAAGTAGAGGAGGATATTATAAACAAGTCTGTCTTTATAAAGAGGCCTATAAGACAGGTACTAGGTAAAGGTACTCACTACCAAGTAGACAAGTTAATTCCTGAAACTATATTGAGAACCTACTGCCACTAGTTGTTCTTTGACAGGTGCACACATAATTTAAAAAAAAAAAAAACCTATAAGGGGAATATTTTTCATGTTATCTATGCTTAGTTTCCACTTCTCTGCTATCTAGACTGGAATGCTTTTAGAAGCAATTAGTTAAAGGAATTGTTTATATCATACCACTGCAAGCTGTGTTCTTGAAGCAACAGTGTGGAAAACTGCAGGCATCATAAGAGACTCTTCAACTTTTATTTCCATGTCATTTTCTGTTGAAAAGGTAGTTTTAGGAATAGCAGGTGCACGGTCACATAAGATCATTTCTTTATTAAAAAGAAAAATTGGATTTGTGTCCTATATCAAAAAATGCAGAAATGAAAAAAAATAAGTGTTATAAATGATGAACTTGTGTACTGCCCTTAATACAAAAACAAAGTCCCTGCTCCCATCTGCTAAGAAAGCAGTAGAGGATCTCGGACACCTACCGTCCCAGCGCTGTAAGTACATACTCTTCGATCTGCAGCCATGCATTCTCCTCCATTGACCACTAGCACCTGGTGCTGAATAGCAATCTTGTATTTGCTTTGAATGGCATGCTTAAGATCAGCCACACTTAGAAAAATAAAATCCAGTTATTTACATATTTGTAGTACCTTTATAAAAACACTTCATAAAACACACACACACACACACACACACACAAACACACACCATAAGACTACTGAATTTTGTTCTAAGGATTCTAAAAAAAACAGTAGTAAAAGTTTCCTGTTTTTTAAATTAGATACCACAATCAACTGGCTGTGAATTAAATGTATTAAAAGCCTATGTTTTTCATATCTAAAAGTGAACCCATAAAATATAGGCAGCATACAAAATTCCTTTTTTGGGTTTTAAATAATGGTGAAAGGTATAAACGAACATACATGTATGTTTAAACACAGAGTTTATGTTTAAGATTTTCACAATACATTAAAGAAAGTACATTAAATCTAAACCATGTAAAAACTGCTTCAAAAGAATTCCTATAGCCACATGTTAAACTTCTAGAAGGGGGGGGCTGGAGAAATGGCTCAGCGGTTAAGAGCACTGACTGCTCTTCCAGAGGTCCTGAGTTCAATTCCCAGCAACCATATGGTGGCTCACAACCACCTGTAGTAAGATCTGATGCCCTCTTCTGGTGTGTCTGAAAACAGCAATACTGTAGTCATATTCATAATATAAATAAATAAATATTTTTTAAAAATTCTAGAAGGATCCTGGGCAAGTTCAAGGGAAGCCTTGGCTTAGTTAATGAGAAAACATCCTTTTAGAAATAAAAATGCATCAATAAAAATGAATGGGTTGGCCGGGCAGTGGTGGTGCATGCCTTTAACCCCAGCACTTGGGAGGCAGAGGTAGGTGGATTTCTGAGTTTGAGGACAGCCTGGTCTACAGAGCGAGTTCCAGGACAGCCAGGGCTACACAGAGAAACCCTGTCTCGAAAAAAATAAAACAAAAAACAAACAAACACCCCCCCTGCCCAAAACAAAACAAAACAAAATGAATGTATTTAAAACGTGAATTCAAGACAGCTGGGTGGATAAAGTGCTAACTGTACGAGCAAAAGGACTTGAGTTTAAATTCCCATGACTCATAAAGGCAGTGTGCTGGTCCAAGTCTGTAACCCCAGCACTAGGGTAGCAAGGGGACATTCAGATACCCCCAGACCCCTGGGATGTATTGGCTAGGCAGGCTAGCCAAATCAGAACTCTCTAGATTCAATGAAAACTTCTATCTCAAGGTGGGGGGGAGGGAAGATGGGGGTGACAGAGTAAGACATGACACAAATACACACATGACCAATGTTCATAAGCCCACACCATGAATGAAACTAAATAATTGTGCATTTATGTGTATTTGGTATATGCAGGGTATGTTCACCTGTGCCTGCATGTGGACATGAGAGGTTAATGCTGGGTGTCTTCCTCTATTGCTTTCCATCACGTTTTGAGATGGGATTTCCTACTGAACCTAAAGCTCACTATTTGGTTAGATTGACTGTACAGCAAGGCCTATGGATTCACCTGACTCTGCAGGCTGCTGCTCCCCTTCCTACCTCTGGAGGTTACAGGCACACACTGAAACGTCAGGCATTGGGCTTCCAAACTCAAGTCCTCATGCTTGCATCGCAAAAACTTCCAACGCTAACTCTCCAGCTCCTTTAGTGCCATTTTTAAAAAGCTTTTTATTAGCACATATTAATTATACATATTAATACCACATATTAATTAATGTTGTTTCATTCAACATTTTCCCAAATTTTATATTCTCTCTTTTTCTCTTATCTCCGTTATATTCTCATTAGTCTCCTTCCCCTTTCCAGCTACTTGCCATCTTTCTTCTACTCTCATGCTGATCTTTCTTTTTAATGTTTAATTGGGGTTACTTCAAGAGCATGGGTAGGGGGTTATTTATATACAGGAGTATAAGCAACTTAGTAGAGCCACTACTAAGGAAAATATCTTTCTGCCTCCAGTACTCATGAACTAATTATAGAGTTTCAGAGACAGGCAGAACTTCATGAAGCCCTCTCCCAACCTTAGTACCATTTTAAAACTAAAAACCAACAAACATGGAAAAAAAACAAAAAACAACCCTTTTTAGTTTGTGTATCCGTGCTTTCCGTGTGTGCATGCATGTGTGTGTGTGCATGCATGTGTGTGCGTGCGTGCATGTGTGTGTGTGTCTGTGTAGTGTCCAGAAGCCCGAAGGCAGCATCTGATACCCTGGAACTGGAGTTTCACATACCCTAGGTCCTCTGCAAGAGCAACAGTGCTTTTAATTGATGAGCTATCTTTCCAGTTATCTTACTGCTATTTTCTAAGTAGAAATTATTCAAATTATTTGTAATAATTTCAGTATGAGATTACTCTGCAGTACTATCGAATCATTACAATAAAGTAAATAGCCTTGAAAGTGGTATGTAACTACTTGTTTCTTTTTCCTTTTTTTTTTTTTTTTTTCCCTCCGAGACAGGGTTTCTCTGTTTAGCCCTGGCTGTCCTGGAACTCACTTTGTAGACCAGGCTGGCCTCGAACTCAGAAATCCGCCTGCCTCTGCCTCCCGAGTGCTGGGATTAAAGGCGTGCGCCACCACGCCCGGCTTGTTTCTTTTTCCTATGAGAACTCAAATTAATTTTTCCTTGCCCTGAGAACTAACCTTTATACTTTATAAGCTTATGAGAATATTCAAATATTTGATATCCTGGCCAAATAGAAAATGACTAGAAACGAGCTTCACTAAATTAGGTAAAAATAGTCCATTTGTTTTATTCTCTCATTAATAAGCAAATCAAATCCATTGACTTAATTCACACAAGAATAGAAACAACAAATGCACAAGATGGCTCAGTGGATAAAGGAACTTACTTTATTGACAAGCTTCATGACCTAAATTTAATCCCCAAGATCTAAATAAAGAGAACCCGATTTGCACAAATTGTCCTCTAGTTTCCACACATGTTCTTTTTGCATGTGCAAGCGTACACATAAACACACACACAAAAAAAACGTAATACAAAATTACCAAAAATAGCAAAGTGATGCCTACTGCTCTAATAAACTTTTAGTTTAGAATTACCCTTTTAAAATTGTGAATAGTTATGCAAATATCAGAAAGCACAATTTACAGAAATTAATTTTATCATTTTATTATCAATTATATATGATGAGTAAGAAAATGATACTACGATTTGAGATTTACTATATGGCTATTGTTTTTTTTAAGATTCTTAGTATTTTATTTTGTTTTGGAAGCATTATATAAGATATATATTATGTATAATACTTTATATATATTATATCTATAATATCATATATAATATATATTATATATAAAATATTATATAAGATATATATATAAAATATTTTGACTCTGAAGAGTCATTAGGGCCAGGGCTGGAGCTGTCTGTCAGTGACAGTGTTAAGTAAGAAGAGAAAGAGTCTATATTGGAAAGACTGCCATAGGAACCTGCCAAACTTTCTGTTGTTTGTTTCAAAACAGGGTTTCTCAGTGTAGCTCTGTCTTGTATCTTCCTCTGTAGACCAGGCTGGCCTGGAGCTCAGAGATCTGATTGACTCTGCCTCCCAAGTGCTGGGATTAAAGACATGTGGCTATTGTTTTTTGAGACAAAGTTTCACTAAGTATCCCTGACTGTCATGAAACAGATTTGTCTACCTCCTAGGTGAGTGAGGGGACAAAACTTGTGTTTAACATTCCCAGCTGGCTATCTTCTTTTCATATATATTGGTTACTTTTTTCCCTTGAATTAAGTAAGCTTTATTTGTTTGTTTGTTTGTTTGTTTAAAATTAGATTTGATTTTATTATTTTTATGTTCATTGTGTACTACATATGTGCCTGGTGCTGCAGAGGTCAGAAGGCGGCACTGGATTCCCTGAAATTGAAGATACAGATAGTTGTGAGCTGCCATATGGGTGCTGGGACTTAAATTGTATTCTCTTCAACAGCAACTGGTCTTTAGCTGCTAAGCCAACTCCCTAGCTCCACACAGTTTTAGAAGCAGGGTTTTTAAAAATGTTTGTATGTATATTTTGTGTGTGTGCATGTGTGTGGTTACATGTGCACATGAGGTTACATGAAAGCTTCCTCAGGAAGTGTTGTCCTTGGGAAGAAGATTTACCTCCTTGAAGGCAGCATCTATCATTGTTTTGAATTTCACCAAACTAGGCTAGACTGTCTATCCAGAGGGATTTTCCTGAACTTCTATTACAAGAGCACAAGTTGTTAAACTGTCATTTCTACTTGGGCTTTGGGAATTAAATTCAGATTGCACTTGACCTTATCATGGTAGAATATTTTCTTAAAATAAGGTAATTTTTCATTAAGTTGGAAAACCAAAGGATAAGTGAAATATAACTCACGTTTGCACAGTTAGCTCAGTGTCAAATGTCAGTGTGGTTCCAGTGTTAACCAGAAACACATATAACTTCATGATGATCTTTCTGGAATCTGATACCTCACCCTCCAGTGTTGATCCTAAGAGAAAAAACAAAGGGAATCATTCAAGAATAAGGTTCAATACCTTCATCACTATGATAAAACAGTCTTACTATACAAGAAATAAAATGTGTGTTGATTTTAAGATAACTACATTGGACTATGCAAGCATCTCATGTTTTGTTTTATTTTGAATGAGGCTAGTGAAAAGCATTAACAGTTCTACACTGTACTGACAGCTTTTGTGCAGGAAGAAAAGAGGCCTACCATTAGAAAAGTAATGTGTATAATTTTTCTTGTTTTCTATACTCTTAATAAAAAACTGCCATGGGGTGGGGGCTGGAGGAGTAATTCAACAGAGTAATTGATTTACATGCAATAGGCAAAAAAGGTCTAGATTTAATCCTTAACAGAGGAGTAAACAACATAAAACAGTGTGTATGTATATATTGGGGGGAGGGGGCAATTATCTGTCTGTAATCCCAGTACTCAGGAGGCTGAGGCAGGATGATGGCTTGGAATTCAAAGCCAGGCTGGGCTACATATTAAATTCCAGGCCAGCCCAAGAAGCAATGATTTTAATCTCAAAACAAAAACTCCAAAGGCACTGTTCTACCTTCTTGTTTCAGGGAGCAAATACAAATACAATTAATTGGCCATTATTAGGCTAAGAAGATGTTTCAGCAGGTCAAAAATGCTCACTGCTTAATCAAGAGGATAGAATTCAAATCCCAAGGAACCATGTAAACAGTAGGGCAGGTCATGGGAAAGCTGATAATCCAAATACTGTGAAAGGAAAACACTGAGAGCTCACTGGGACTTGCAGGTCCCAACCTAGCTCCAGGTTTAGAGGAAGATTGTGTCTCAAGAAAACAAGTCAGAAGAGAGATAGAGCAAGACAAATGACATCCAACTCTTGCCTCCACTCCAGGATACAGGGATATATATATATATATATATATATATATATATATATATATATATATATATATATACCATGAACTGTGTGCATATCCCCTCCCCAGAAACAGAGAAGAGCTATTGATTTCAAGTTAAAGAAATACACACACACACACACACACACACACACACACACACACACCCCTTCCTCCTGCTTGGTTGCTGCTTAATCTGTACTCTGTCTTTTTAATGAGCTAGACTACTCCACAAAAAACCCTAACCCTTTTCCTACCCCAAAAAGCCAGCAGCCAGGGACTGGACAGATGGCCCAGTGGTTAAGACCACTGCAGCTCTTTTTTTTTTTGGGGGGGGGGGTTTGGTTTTTTGAGACAGGATTTCTCTGTGTAGCCCTGGCTGTCCTGGAACTCACTCTATAGACCAGGCTAGCCTCGAACTCAGAAATCCGCCTGCCTCTGCCTCCCAAGTGCTGGGATTAAAGGCGTGCGCCACCACATCCGCCACCACTGCAGCTCTTATAGGACCCAGGTTCAATAACTGAATTGATAAACTTACATAGTGACTCACAACTAGCAGTAATTTTAGTTCCAGAAGATCCAATGTTCTTTTCTAGCCCCTGAATGCACCAGGCACAGACATACATGCAGGCAAACACTTATACCCAGAAATAAAAATAAACACATCCTTAAAAACAAATGATCACCTTCTACCACTAACTATAAATTGAATATGGATCTCCAAATGAAATTATTTAAAGGTACTCTGCCATTAACTTGCTCAATTTAAAAAGTCATTTGTGAACACTTCATAATAAAGTATCATGACTGGATTTTAAGATAACTTTAAGTTATTTTTTTTCCTTCATTATTTTATTTGTTTTTAAGAAGCAGGTGGTAGAAATCCTATAGACAAATAAAATTTATAAAATTAACCTCTGAGATTAACATGGTTTATGTTCTTCTCTTCTGAGTCATAAAAGAAAATTTTCATGTTATAAAAGGGAAATAAAGGTTTTTAAACTATGATGTCAATGGATCAAAAACAGTTATAAAGGTTTAAGTATGACTTACCGCCAGATACTGTGAAGAGAACTACTACTTTTCTTAAAAGATTACAAGTGTCTTATATGCGCTTGCTTGATATTGGCAACTGAGTGGCATTACTGGTGAAACTCAGAGAACTGGAAAAGAGAAATTTCAAAGTCATTATAGAGAAATAATTCAATGTCAAAACAACATAATCATTCTTTTCCTTTAAAACTGCCATCTATATAATAATAGTTCTCTACCTGTTCCAGTTTTCCTGCCTGCATATTTACTGAATCCACAACTGTAATGCAGACCTATAATGCTTGACTAAAGACAAAAGTCACCAAATTATCATGAATGCTTCATAGCCTGAAGTACTAATGCCTAACAAAGTATTTCCCTTCAAGGCTCCACAATTTTTACTTATTAGCCTCCAAAGTTTAATGTCACAGAATACATTCATTTCTTGTATTCAAAATTATTTCTAAAAGACTAATTTTTAAGAAGTAAAACTGCTACATCAAAACACTCAATTTTTGTTGGTTTGTTTGATGTTGAGAAATAATCTCATTACTCAGTCCAAACTAGCCTTAAACTTGCCTCATGCTCCAAGCACTGGGATTACCGAGACACATCACTAGTCCTGACTTAAACATTCAAGTATTTCAGTTACTAGAGTATATTACAAACGTGTTGCCTTTACTAACCCATATTCCTCAGGCCATATATCCATTTACACTGTTATCATATCCTCTCATGTAATAATTCACTTCTTTATATTCCATTCCATCTTTGACTGCCAATAAGTTTGTTACTCATTCACAGATTCCCTAATGTAGTGGTTTGGTCTCTATAGTTTCTGTGTTTGAATGCTTGGCCCACAGGAACTGGCACTATTGGGAGGTGTGACCTTGCTGGAGTAGATGTGGTCTAGGTGGAAGAAGTGTGTCACTGTGATGTGGTGAGCTTAGAAGTCTCCTATGCTCAAGTTATGACCTGTGTGGCAGTCTCCTTCTGCTGCCTATAGATTAAGATATAGAAATCAGGGCTCCCGGCACCATGTCTGCCTGCAAGCTTCCATGCTTCCTGTCATGATGATAATGGACTAATCCTCTGAAACTATGTGTGAGCCCCAATTTAATATTTTCCTTTATAAAAGTTGCCTTGGTCATGGTCTCTCTTCACAGCAAACAAACAAACAAACAAACAAAAACAAACAAAAAAAACTTACTAAGATACCTACTAAACACATCAAGCACTATATTAGAATATAAGTATGCAATGACCAGGATAAACATAGCCTCTAAACTACTGTAAACTTCAATCAATAAGATAAAATAAATAAACTCCACTGTTAGGGCCATCTTAATTAAAGATTAGGCAAGGTTACACACACAAGTATAAAATATGAGGTGTGTCTGTGTACCACATTTGCTACTTAGCTCAAGTCTTGAAACTACTAAAGATATATTGAGAAGCATCCCCTGAGCTACTTAGATATGGAAGCCTGTGCTTTCATCCATTGATTAGCTGCTGTGAGGAGTCATTTAAGATTACTACTGTGAATTCTGAGATTGGCAGCTTTACTCAGAAGCTCTCTCTTGAATTTTCACCCTCATTCTCCTCACACCAAATAACTGCAGGCAGCAAAGTCCTGCCCAAGAACAACAGAGAAACCAAGACACAAAATAAGGCTCCAGCTATATTTGTTGTCTCATCCAAGCACATGCATGGTTACAGAAAGTTAGCAATCACTGCTCTCACCAAGAGACTGTTACAATCATTACACTAAATAGCTTTATATACATTGCATTTGTCACAACATGTAAGATAATATTACTGCTTTTTTCTATTTGCAAATGAAGATTCAGAAGGTACTTAGCCTGCTTAGAGTCAGGGGCTGAACCTAAGTCAGTTTGCTACATAATTTCAACCAAATAACAGCTGGAACTAGGAAAGTTGGCACTTACACACTTGCAATTCCAGCACAGCAAGGTCTTAGATTCAATATCTAGTACTATTTAAAGACAAAACAAAACATTTTCAGAGGAATGCAGCTCAGTAATAGAATGCTTGCCAGTGTCCTAGTTCAACTACGGGGGTATGGGGGACATTAATCTGGAAACGTTAATATCAACAGTGACTATAGCCCTTTCCAAGATATGTATTTTTCATAGCATCAATAAAAGCAAGGCAGCAAAACAGCTTTGTGTACCTTTGTGGTTCGTGAAGAACCATCCTCTTCTGAAAAGGTCTGATTTCTGCCTTCACCATCTATCAAATAATCTCCAGGCCCCAGAGATTTGACATCTAATGGGCTTCAAATAACCAAAGACTAAAGGAACTGAAGACCTCCTGACACCAGAAAGTATTACAGACTAAAGATGGCAGCAAGAGAAGATTCTCAGTCTACAAATTTGGATCCTTTCCAAATTCAAATACTTACCCCTCTCTTTTTTGAAAAGGAAAAAAAAAATCTCACAGAAGCAAGTAAATGTCAGTACCTGCTTGGAAGAGGGAGGAAAGGAAAAGGCTATGCCATTTAAGCTAACCTAGCTTGGAAGTCAGCTATAAGGCAGATAAGTAGCCATAGAACCAGGAAGGAAGCTTTAGAAAAGAAAACTCCAAAATGCTAGGGAGAACATGCTTAAAACATGACAGAAAAAGGAAAGGTATGATGTTTTGAGTAATTCAGAAAGTAAGCAGGCAGACTTCTGAAGCTGTAGGGTTTCAGCTCTATAAGCAACAGCCTGATTTTAATTTGTATCCTTTATTATAATAAAAGTGGTAGTTAAGTATAGTGCTTTCCTAAGTGTGAGCTATTTCACATAAGGTGCTCATCACGAGTTGGAGGTGAGGGTCTGCGAATCACTATGCTTTGCATAGAGAATCAGTCTGTCTCCAGAGTAGAGGCAATCTTCAGAGCCTTTTCTAATTTTAGAATTGGGTAAACTCACTGAACATTCAACATTGTGGTTTCTAAGGGGGCTATTAAAAGTTGCTGAATTTAAAGGTCTAAAGCAAAATAATATCCCAATCACATATGCTTAGAACATCTTTTTTTTTTCCCAAGACAGGGTTTCTCTGTGTAGCCTTGGCTGTCCTGGAACTCACTCTGTAGACCAGGCTGGCCTTGAACTCAGAGATCGGCCTGCCTCTGTCTCCCAAGTGTTGGGATTAAAGGAGTGCCCGGCATGCTTAGAACATCTTAATGTGCCACAGGGCTCACAGCTATTTGCAGTGAGATCTGATGCCCTTTTTGGTGTGTCTGAATAGCTGTACTCATATACAATATAAATAAATTTTTTAAAAATTTATATAAAAAAGACCTCAACATACAAAATGACTAAATATCAAGAAAGGAGCTATGCAAATGTTATCCTAAGAATTTCAGGACAGCTAGGGCTACATAGAGACCCTATCTCATCAAGCAAGCAAACAACCCCCCCACAAAAAAAAAACAAAATAAAACAAAAAACCAAGCAGCAGGTGTAGTAGCATACACTTAATAGTGTCCTTAGAAGACAGAGTCCGGGGGGGTCAGAATTGAATTTGCGACGACCCTGAGACTCTAAAAAGAGACATGCAGTTCTTAGTGTGTGCATTTTTAGTACACAGTGCAGGTTAAGTCTCTTTATATTCCTGCCAGTGGAGTAGGTATGGTGTGTGGTACAGGATTAGGGGTTCAAAGTCAGGCTTCCTGGAGGAGTACATGAGACTGACTTTTTTTTTTTTTTTTTTTGGTCTCAAGACAAAAAAGCTAAGAAGGGGAAGGAACAAGAATGAGGAAAGAAAGCCAATGTGCATTGCTCCACCTTGTCTCCCTTAAATGGTCACTCATATTTACTCCTCTAATTTTTATCTTTAGAGAGACAGAAGAGTAAAAACTGATGACTCAGAAAACCTATAGTCAAGCTCTGCCCTACTATATGACCTTGACTGCGTTCATCTACCCATTCTTTCATTTGATAAGAAAAGACCTATTTCCCAAGAAATAATCTTCCTATGTAGTAGAATTATACAAACTCTTCCACATGTATGAAAACACCATCGGTTAATGTCAGTATCAATTCAGACCTGTCTCATACTCAGAAATAGTATTGGCTAATGTAAAATATTTCCAACTGCAAATCCTACCGTTAAAACATGTCTAGGCAGGCGTGTTGGTGCACGCCTTTAATCCCAGCACTCGGGAGGCAGAGGCAGGCGGATTTCTAAATTCGAGGCCAGCCTGGTCTACAGAGTGAGTTCCAGGACAGCCAGGGCTATACAGAGAAACCCTGTCTCGAAAAAACAAACAAACAAACAAACAAACATGTCTAAATGTATTCTTTTTTTTGTTCCTTGTTTTGGGGATTGAGTCCAGTGTATGCTCACTGGTAGAGACGGTTGTGCATGTCAAGAATCTTAGCACTTGAGACACAGAGAAGTACACCTGAGCCTCACAGTGTGACTGCCTTCAAGAGGTTGACTGTGTAAAGAGCTTGACCAGATGAGGATAGAAAAATCTCTGGGTTCATTCCCAAACATTGTATAAGCCAGGTATGGCATACCCCAGTAACCACAACACTTGGGAACTGGAGACAAGATGATTGATCATAACTTCAAGGTTATTCTCAGTGAGTTTAAGGCCAAGCTGAGCTACATGAGACCCTGTCTAAAACAAATAAAAACAAAAAACCAAGACCACATAAACTGTTGTACTCCATACTCAGCCAAAAAGTCCAATTTTCAATGTGGTGCTTTTCCTTTAAGTCTTTACTTTCATTTTATTGTACACAAAACTATCATTCTCCTGGTATGGAAACTCATTTCTGTTAAATTGTGTCCATTGTTTCTTTTAGGATGTCATGGCAGAACCTTTAGACTGCAAATACTCTTTTACCTTTCTATTCCACTCCTTCAACACTCCTACCAGGTGGCCTCAAATTCTGCTTCTCATTGTCTTTCCCTGCCTTCTCTGAAGCTACCATTCATGTACTATAATGTTAGCTAAACCCTGCTTTCTTGAAGGCAGGTTTTTCTTCCTTTTCACTGAACCACTCTGCAAAATCAGTAAAAAGGCAATTCCAGAGAAGGCAATCGACATGATCCCACGTACTTCCTTTAGTTGGCAACCCCAATACATATATGAACTTGACAATTCTGACATATAATTAACCTAGAAAGGTAGTGTTTGGAACAAGATTTATCTCCATTTAAGATTCTATCTTCTTCACTGGGACTCAATAACTTTAGCATCACAGTTTATGATCTTCAAGCTGAAAATGATACATTTACAGAGTTGGTAAGGAGGAGAGCAATAATGTACATTAGAATGCTTTACAGTGCCCTGGAGTGTATTTAAAAAAAAAAATCACTAAAAGTGGTGGGTATTAAGCTTCAATGTTTAATAGCTTCATAATTCACCCTGGTTCCTTTTTCCAGAAGTATCATCAAAGGATTCCACACATGAAGAAAACTATACGAACCCTTTGCACTTCCAGGCCAGGTAAAAATCCCTCTTCCAATCTCTGCTTATCTAAAATTTTTTAAAGTCCAAGTATTGTCCTAACATTATTTCTGAGCTGGGTGTTTAGCCCAGCAATTTAGGTGGTCCTTCCCATTTAGTTGGCTATAAATGATGGAAGGAAGAGCTGGATAGATGGCTTAGCTGCTAAGAACACTTGTTCTTTCAATGTTCCCAGCATCCATATGGCAATTCCAGGGTATCCAATGCCATATAAAACAATCTAAAACAAAAAATTTTTAAATTAGGCTTGGCGGTGGTAGCATACGCCTTTAATCCCAGCACTTGGGAGGCAGAGGCAGGCGGATTTCTGAGTTCGAGGCCAGCCTGGTCTACAGAGTGAGTTCCAGGACAGCCAGGCCTACACAGAGAAACCCTGTCTCGAAAAACAAAAAAAAAAAAAATTTTTTTTTAATTAAAAAATGATCCTATTATATTTATACAGAATATATGGGTGAAATGTTTGACTTCCATGTTTATATAAAATAACCAGAAATCATCCCAGAAAAAAATTCATCTTGCCTTGTCAGGTGTGGTAGTACTCACCTGCACACCTTTAATCCCAACCCCAAGGATGCACAGGTAGTAATATCCCAGAGACGGAGGCCAGACTGGTCTACATAACAAGTTCCAAGCCAGCCAAAGCTTCATAGTGAGAATTTGTCTCAAAATTAATTTAACTGTCTAGTCAACTTTTCAACTGAGGTAATTTTTAAATTTCTCTTGAAAAATTACCACTGTGATAATAAGGCCCACCACTCTAGCCTTACCACCAACTTTCTAAATTATGAAAACCTCAGAATTGGCTTTCTTACACTTCAAGGTTTTCAAGATTTTCAAAGTGAACACCCAGACTCCCAATACATGGGCTCAGGCTGGGAATGGGGGAGATCTAAATAATCCAGGCGTGGTACTAGGTGCTAAGAATATAAATAATTTCAAGTTACTTTCAAGTTTAATAGAGCACAAGATCTGGATGTCACTAAAGAAAGCAAACTAAAGGCCTCATAGAGAAAAGCAATTTGAAGTAATTTTATCTTGTTTCTAATTCTGCAAACTGCAGTTCTTAGCAATTCTACCACTCTGAGTGATGACTGGTTTTTGTATCAATGAAAATAACATTCACCACAAAAGCCATATGGGTGGCCCAGACCAAGAACTGGGTGTCAGAGCTGGTGAGGTAGCTCAGAGGGTAAGAACACTGACTGCTATTTCGAGGGTCCTGAGTTCAAATCCCAGCAACAACATGGTGTCTTACAACCATCTGTAATGAGATCTGCCGCCCTCTTCCGGTGCATCTGAAGACAGCTACTGTGTACTTATTTATAATAATAAATCTTTGGGCCAGAGCAAGCAGGGACTGAGCAAACCAAAGTGCTAAATTCAATTCCCAACAACCACATGAAGGATCACAACGATCTATTTATACAGCTACAGTGTACTCATATACATAAAATTAATTAATTAATTTTAAAAAATGAACTGGGTGTTGCAAATCAGATGCACCCCCTTTTAGGTGGCCTAGACCAACAACTGGGTGTCAGCCTCTGCAAATCAGATGCACCCCATATATAGCCACCAGGAGAAAACAGTAGAACAGCCATCTTCTTTACAAAGAAAACCTGTTTCATAAAGGTTCATATCTACGTGTTTGCCTTCTCTGACACTAGGTAAGCATGCTCAGGTAAGCGTTACATGGAGAAAACTAATATAACATGCTTGTAACCAATACAGAACAGAAATACTTCTAAATCAGAAATGGAATTCAGTAGTAGAGTCGGCACATGCACATACACAATAACCTGGTTTTATAATACTGACGTCAGCCAGGTCTACATAGTTAAGAGTGTCTGTCTGATGGCTGTCTGTCAGAGTCTCCTTACAAATACAGAGGCAGATGCTCACTGCTAACCATTAGACTGGGCTTGGGGTCCCTAATAGAGGAGTCAGAAAAAGGCCTGAAGAACTACTGAAGAACTTTGCAACCCTACAGGAAGAACAACATTATCAACCAGACAGACCCACCAGAGTTCCCAGGGAATAAGCCATCAACAAAGGAGTACACATGGCTCCAGCTGCATATGTAGCAGAGGGTAGCTTGTCATGCATCAATGGGAGAAGAGGTCCCTTGGTCCTATGAAGGCTTGATAGATGCCCCAGAGGGCAGGGAGTTAGGAGTGGATGGATTGGTGGAGAAACACCCTCATAGAAGCAGAGGCAGGGAGAGTGGGACAGGGCGTTGGGGGGGAGGGGCACTGGGAAAGGTGATAACATTTGAAATGTAAATAAGGAAAATATCCAAAAAAAAAAAAAATAGTCTGACTGTCTCTCTCCTTCCTTCTACAGAAGGTGTTGGATCTTTCTAGAGCTGAAGTTACAGCAGGTGGTGGGTGCTGGAACCAAACTGGGGTCCTCTGGAGAAGTGAGTGCTCTTAACTGTTGATACATTTCTAGTCCCCCAAATTTAAAGATTACATTTATTTTATGAGTCCATTTGCCACAGTACAAGTGAAGATTAAAGAACAAGTAACAATATTCAGTTTTGTTTCCACCATGATGCCATACTATCATGTATCTTACACCTGGACCGCATAATATGGAAATAATTCGATACTACGGCATTAACATATTACTCATTCTGGCATCATGTCTATTTCATCAAAACTATATAAAATCCATGACTTTAGAAAACACTTCCTAGTTGTATATTTTACTTTACAGTATATATATGAATTATGAAACAAAACCAAAATTACCTATAATACTGAATTAGCTTTTACTCTATCAGACCAAGACTATAAACATAGGGCAGTATCAAATGTCATTTGCTGTCACCAAAGGTGATGGGAAGAACAGAATAGTAGTGAATTATAATCAGGATACATATTCTTTGGGCAGCTACTGACCAATTTTTATATGGATAGTGAAGGAAAAACTGATGTCTCAAACAATGAAAACATCACTACTACGTTTTCATAATTACAAGTCAATAATATTAGAATTCAATCAGGCAAAATCTGTAATCTTGAGGCCACTCATTAAACACCTGAGAAAGCTGAAACTTCTAATAAAAGTCTGCTCATGAGCACTCACGATCTGCACAGGCTTGCAGACTCACTAGACTTAACAGGAGGGTGGAAGGAAAAGTAACGCTTTCAGGACCTCAGACAACCACCAGTTTTATGATAAGCAAATTTCCTTTCCTAGGTCCATAATGCAAAAAGAATACTAGAGAAATGTGCTAAGTAATATGATTTTATCTAATAAGTACAATGTATAACCTAACATGCCACAATCTGCTTCTCTAACCTCTTTTCTAAACCAGCAATTGATATTTGTCATTTTTCCTCCTTTAATATGCCCAAGTGTTGTCTAAACACACACATATGAGATGTATGCTACTCTAGTTCAGTGTGATATCCAGGTGTACTCTATCGGCTCAGTCAGCATGTGAGGAACAGATTTGAGTTGGACTGTTTCCCAGCCTTGCTGGGTCTACTGACCCTCAACTCTGTGCCTTTACACATGCAGGGTCCATATGAGCCACATTAAAAAAAAAAAAAAACTACTATGTATAAAACTTGAATGTGTATGGATTGCCTCTTCCTACTACTCCTACCCCTCAATCCTGGCATTCTACCTTCAGTAACCTTTTTCATGGAATATGCCTTTAATCAGAGCCTTCCTTATTTTTTATTTCTTCTCCCTCTCATCCCTCCAAAGGGTCCTTTTGTCAAGTAGACATAGCTTCTTAAATTCTCAAGATAGTTTGACACCTTATCCAAAATTTCAAACCCAACCTCCAATACAGACACACACACTTCTTAACCGTGGCTTGCTCATATGTTCACTTATGTTCTCACTTTTCTTCTGAATGATAGAGACTTGAGTCTGTCTGCTGATGAATAATTAATTACCAAAGCATCACTAATGAATACTTACCAAAGCTTACTCTGAGATGTGTCAGGTCTTAGCAAAAGGGGGCCAAGAGCTGAAGGCCAACCTCAACTACAAAGAACACCTCTAAACAAAGCTCTCTTAATCAGATAGTCATTGAAACATTTTTTTCCTCAGGTCTAACAGTGGCTCAGGGATGTTACACCTTACAGAGCATGCTGGAGACTCTGAGTTTTATTCCTAGCAGCAAGAAACAAAACAAACAAATACAATTGAGGGAGATATCAGTTCTTTTATCTTTTGTTCTTTGGCTTTTATGGGTTTATGTGTAAACTCAATCTGCTGTGCATTCAAACTCTGATGTTTGCCATAAAGAGTTTATGTCCCCTCCACTGCCCCCCCAAAACCCCTCTTCTCTCCAGGCAGAGGGCTGCTTCATTGTCTTCCCTAATTCAAACTAAATTTTACATTTTGCCTAACCAATTACATTAATAGATTTATCAATGTAAATGCTGCATTATGGGCATAACACACCCATGGCATAACTATGTAAATATCACTTATTTTGTTTTTCTTTTTCCAAGACATGTTCTCACTATGATTCCCAAGACCACCTTAACTTACTGTGTAACTCAAATAACTTAAAGTCATCTTTCTGTCTCAGCCTCCTGGAATGTTGAGATGAATATAGCAGCTATGTTCTAAGCCTTGGCTAACGTTTAAAACAGATACAAACGCTAAAAAACATGACAAAAACTTAATTGGAAAGCGATGATTTGCTTCGTATTTGGTAATAAAACTAAATAAAATATTTCACACACAACAGCAGTCCATTTATAGATCCAGAAATCTATCCCCCCCCCAATAAATCACTTACAGAAATACAGTACCAACATTTGATTAAGAATGCAGGTTGGTGCATTTTTAGGCTGCTTCTAAACTGTTTGCTAGCTTTACAAACCCTCAGATAAGTAAGTCTCATCAATTCTTTACAGAAAATGGTTAGCAAAATGGACAAATTTTAACGCTCATAATAGACTTGTCAACATCCGCACCCAACTGAATGTCTTGCAGGGACTTTATCAATAAGTGAGTCCACTAGTGTTCCGTGGCATCAGGCCTATGTACCAGTTCATGGAATGATCACATTTTAAAGACTCATGACGGAAAGGACAGGATTACGAAACCATAAACAGTCACCATAGCACATCCACCACTCTGTAGAGAAAGTATAGACAGCACGTTCGAAAGCTGTCATTTGTGCCAAGTTTTGGTACCCCCATAAGCCCCCACCCCAAATCCATCTGTGGGGCAAGCGAGGCTGAGTCATTCCAAGGAGTAACTTTACACTCCGGGGTCGGGACAAAGGCATCACCTCTGGGTTCCTCTCGTCTGGCCACTCCGGCCCTGGCCCAAACCCTCTCCGGTTTCCCGAGCCCGACACTCCAGTGCACCGAGCCCTGGAGACTGAGGCCGCGATTCAGGCCTCGGGTGAGCACCGGCGCCCTACCGCTCCCGAGATCCTGTCAGCGGCCAGAGGGCCTCACGGTCCCCGTAGGACTGGCGCAGCGACCCTCCGAGCCGGCGCCGCCAGACGCTCCGGCGACCCCGTCAGGTGCTGAACCGGCGGGCCAAGCCCGCCGCCAGATGGGAGCAGGGGCGGCACTTACCCGGCAGCGCCTCCTCCGCCCGCGGCAGCAACACAGCCGGCGGCCCCCCGCACCATCTTCTGCCGCCGCCCTGGCCTCGGCGGCGGCTATCAACCGCCCCTGCGGCGCCGCCAACCGACACAACCGTCGGCGCCGGGCCGCTGAGTACCCGGCGAGGCCCGGAGGGATGGGAGTCGGGCGCAGCCGCCGCTCCGGCCCCTCGGCTCCGCGCGGGGACCCGAGTCCGCCGGCCGAGGCACTGGGAGCTTGGCAGGGCTGGGTCGCGGCCGCCGTGGGGTTTGTTATTGTCGACTCGGCCTTTCCGCCGCAGAGCACGCCGGGAAACAGCCAGGCGGGGGAGGGGAGACTCGGGCGTCTGCGCAGATCCGGAAGTCGCCGGGCTGCCCGGACGGGCGCGGCTCGGTCTGCAAGCCTTGTCCCTGACTGGCAACTCGTCTGTCCTTCCCTGACCCTGCAAGGTATTTCGGTGCTTGCCTTGGACGGCACCAAGGTGAGCGTGACCTTCTCGCCGCGGCAGACCGACCTCGCCAAACCTGGGGCAGCCCCAATAGGGGAACCGGAGGCCGAAGAACGAGCACCAGCACAGATCTGGGGCCCTCGTCTGCTGCCCCGGAATCAGCCGACTGTCACCTGGGCCACTCGTGCCGCGACTGCCAGAATGGCAGGCTACTCGGAAAGTATGCCTGGCATCTTTGCAAGGGTGGGGCGGCACAAAGTTAGACCAGGTAAGTAAAGAGCACTTCCAGAAGAGGAACCGAAGCAAAGTGGACTGGACTGTAAGCGGCACGACCGAACAATACTGAGGTCGATAATCAGTCAACAGCATCAAGATTAGAGAAGAGAATGTCAGCTTGTGAGAACATTGCGTTTGTATTCGAGCTTAGGCAAGGATTTGAAGCTACAAAAGTTTTGAGTTTGATGAGCAGATGTTTCAAGCAGACTCATCAGTTATGTGACGTAAACACGTATTAAATTACTATTTCCAGGAATATCTGATAGAGGTAGAAGTTTAGGAATGGTCTCTCTAAGCCAACAGTTAGTGGATCCCGACAAAATGAGACATAAGGGGTATTAAACTGATTGAGATCTGCAGTTCTGTATTGTGATATACACTGGAAAAACAGTAGCTGCGTTTTAAGAGTTGTTTAGGAAGGAGCTTGTTGTTTATCTCACTTTGTTTTTAACTTTGCACTTTTGCCATATCCCAGAAAAATCTTGTCTGCACACTGTTATACATAATGAGTATTTTTTAAACTGGAATTTTAGTACATCACACCAGCAAATAAAGCAAAAGTGGAAAAAGAACAAGCACTCAGTTTTTGTGCACCAGGGAAAGTAGTGAATTGGCAAGACTAAAGAGAAGAAAAATTGTTAGTATATTACCAAATGTAAGCTATATTACAGTCTAGCTAGAACTATGAAGAACAAAGCTGGCCGGGTGGTGGTGGTGGCAGCACATACCTTTAATCCCTTCTCTCCGAGACTGAGGCCTGCTCTACAGAGTGAGCTCCAGGGAGCCAAGGCTACACAGAATAAGGAAAATCAGGGCCGGTGAGATGGCCCAGAGGGTAAGGTCATCTACTGACTACCAAAACTGACAACCTGAGTTTCATCCTAGGACTGACACCGTGAGAGGAGAGAACCACTCCTTGAAGTTCACACACACTAAAAGAGCACTAAAGAGCTGTGTTTCCTCACAGTACTCCAGTTTCAAGTGTCAAAGAACCACTTGTCATGATGTATATGTGTCCCTAACTTCTCTGGGAAACTGTTAATGCAAATGTCTGTTACTTTATACTCCGAAGTGAATATTTAGAGTTTATATTCATCTCAAATTATTTAGTAAGACTAAAGTGAAAATATGTCATATGAATTCTGCTAAGCAACATAGATAAATGTTAATAATCATTCATATCCATAAATTTTCTGACATAAGCTAGTTTCCCTCATTCCCTTGAACATTCTATTCTCCATAATAAACAAGAACAAACTCCTGCAACACCATGTGAAGCTTCTGGGCTTTTCTCAATGAAACTGCAAACAGATTTACAAGGACCATAGAATGATCTTTCACTGGGAGTACTGAAACATCATTTCAACTTACATGGGCCATTCTACCTTCCCCTTGTTGTGTTATCTCTTTCCTGTTGCGTGTAAACTCCTATCCATTGACTGTATTCTTTTCCCCAGTTCTCAATTAGAATATTCTGTGGGGGATGTGAAGTTTGGTTTCTGTATAAGATAAGACTACTTATTCTTGGCTTCCACTAAATTTTTAATTTAATATCTGTCAATGTTTCAGTGAATTTTCAAGGAGTAACTAAAAGTGCTTTTTACCATTTCTCTACATGTATGTGTGTGCAGTCAATTGAATCAAATGTAATTTTTTAAGTGAATTTTTATTTTAAGACTGTGGAGGTATTATGCAGTCTGAGTACTACAAATCATTTGAATTTTTAAGTCTGCTTTTCTCAGCTTAAACTTCAGCGTCTCCTAGTCTTTACCAGACATGCCTGTTTAACATGCTGATTGTAAGCTCCTCTGTAAATATTAACCCCACCCCTGAATACTGATATGCATTCAGTACTAACATTTGTTAGCAGCACCTTACAACCTGCTCAAGCCCCCTTCTTCAGTCTGGCCTTGTATTAACACTCATTATTTTTCTATCAAGAACCACCCAATTATGTCTTTTCCCTTCCTAAGACTTGTCAGTGGTTTTGTTTTGTAGATGGATAAAACTTGAACATAGCACAACGTATCTTGTCTGGATTGGGATTAGGTACCAACTCATCTCACACTATACTTGATTAAATTCTCCTCTTCCTATGAATCTTTAAATTGGATGGATTTTTTTAAATTCATAGGATTCTGGAGAGAATGATACAAAATATGAGGCATTTATAGAATGCAATAAATTCTGTAAATATTAAATGTTAATATTTAATATCATTAATAACTAAATTTTAATATTTAAGGCCAAGTAAGTTTCTATGAAAAATTCTTGCCCTCAGATGTCTCAAAGGCCACTCAAACAACACTGCAAGGATAGTTGCTTCTCAGGCAGTAATACTTTCTATTCTTTATTCTCCCAATCCTAGTATTGACCCACCATTGATTTTTATCATTATCTAATAGCTTGAAAAAACATTTGATTCTGTGACAGGAGCCAGATCTTGAGATCTATACTATATTTTGATTTTATACTTCTGGAAGTGCTTGTTATTGTTTATTTTTAAAATGTACTTTTTTATTGAAAATACAAAAGTGTTCTTAGAGTTGTGTCTCTTGGATTTTACATTACAGTTCGACTTAGCTGTCTTAACTAATCTAGATTTTATCATTTACCCTCAGTTTTAAAGATGAAGGATTGATTCATGAAGATCAAGCTACTGAATCAGTACACTTCTAATTAGTGTTTCTTAGCGGAGTATAAAAGTAAAACCAGGTGGTGAGTTCTAAGGCCATAACCATACCATACTACACAATCCTGCCCCTTACTTTGATATCAACTTAATTAAGGTATGAACTTGAAAGTTTAGCAGTAAACTAAGTTTCTCAATAATAGAACTATTTTGTGAGCATAGGGCAGGGAATATCTCAGTTAATGCACAGGCCATTCTGTGGATGTTATGATTTTTTTAAATGTATTTTAGTATTCTATTTGGATATTCTCTCTGCACGTATGACCATGCACCATGTGCATGCTTCATGCTTAGAGACCAAAAGAGGGCACTGGATCCTCTGGCATTGGAATTTCAGAAAGCTGTGGGTGCTGGTATCTGAACATGCTCTTTGGAAGAGCAACCTGTGCTCTAGGTGACTGAGTCTAGAGCCTAGTCTAGCCCCACATTTTAGGATTTTTGACATCTCTGGCTTCCATCACCTGATATCAGTGATACTCCTAGCCATAACTGTTCAGACCCAAGAACAAGGGGCTGAAGTGCATATTTTGCATACCAAAGCAGATCTGGCCTCCAGGTTCTCCCAGCATCCCTCAGTCTCTACCTAACATACCCTGCCTGCAACCTTGAACTTTCCAGCCTATGAGCTTGGGCTGTTCTTCCCTAAATAATCCAGACATTTTGCACGACCCTCACTGGATGTGCTCTTTCTCTTCTGCCTCCCCTCTTTCTCCCTCCTCATGGCTGTAAATCTGCCGATGTATACTTAGGCTGGAATTGGCTCATTCACTAGTGGAGAAATAACTTAGTATTGATAATGCCTCTGAGGACACTCTAGTACTCCCAGGACAAATAAAATCAATTCCTTTCCTGATTAACAATCTGTATCATAGCCGGGCGTGGTGGCGCACACCTTTAATCCCAGCATTCTGGAGGCAGAGGCAGACGGATTTCTGAGTTCGAGGCCAGCCTGGTCTACAGAGTGATTTCCAGGACATCCAGGGCTATACAGAGAAACCCTGTCTCAAAAAAAAAAAAAAAAAAAGACATGGAATCAAACTACTGTAATTCCCATTTTTATGGTAATCTCTGGAAATCAGTGCATGAGGATCCTAAAATCTTGCCGTTCATTCCCTATGCATATTAAACTTCAATCATGGTAGCTTAGAAAATAAAATTCTAAAGATTTCTAAAAAGATTTTATTTCTAAAACAATCTAAAATGATGATATAAACATGAGGTAGTGGTATGATTAAAAAAAATAAGTAATGGAATTTATCAACACTTCTTTGCCCCACTTTGGGTTTTCAAGATGGGGTTTCCCTGTGTCACCCTGGATGTAGAACTCAACTCTGTGGACTGGCTGGCCTTGAACTCAGATCTGTCTGCTTCTGCTTTCTGAGTGCTGGGATTAAAGACTTATGCCACTACCTCCAGCAATCAAAACTCTTTTAAAATACAAAGGGATTTATTTTTCTTATTTGTACCTATTCTATACCTTTTAAGCCATATATGTTCTATATCTTTTAAGCTAGGTGTCGTTTGTAACCTATAATAAAATTAAGGCTTCTTTCTAGTTTCCTGAAATCATTTTATTTCAGTAGCATTTGTTTTCAGTCTTATATCCTCAAAGAGTAAAGTTGTACCTGTACATTTGTTTATGAGAAGACACCTTGTAAGAAAGAGTCAGTTCTCTTCTTCAAACATGGGTTCTAGAAATTGAGCTCAGGTCATTAGGCTCAGCAGCAAGCACATTTTCTCTCTGAACCATCTTACTTGACAAACCTCCCATATATTTTTAAGTTGACTTACTATAAAAGAAATGTTGAACTGATTAGCTGCAAACCTGGGCTCTCAGTTTTACCTTTCTCCCTACTCTGCAAACTTTCGTGTCTTCCAGTCCCCAGCCCCCTCAAATCCTGATTCCCTAGCCATCCCTTCCCAGAATGTAATTCATGAGAGAACTTCCTCACATTTCTGCCATGAAGTCTTCAATGCTAGTTAAATCTATTGTCATGCCAATCCTCATTCTGTACTTTGTGCTTCTGGAATTCAGGCTTTAAATATAGTCCATTTTACATCCCATTCTGTCAATTCTGTAAAACCACTTGGTAAGTGCTGTGAACTCAATTTACCAGAGAAAACCCAGAGCTTTGTAAAGGTGTAGGGTATTGGACTGGAGAGAGGTTCTCAGTGGTTAAGAGCACTGACTGCTCTTCTGAAGTCCTGAGTTCAAATCCCAGAAAACCACACGTGGGCTCACAACCATCTGAAATGAGATCTGATGCCCTCTTCTGGTGCATCTGAAGACAGCTATAGTGTACTTACATATAATAATAAATCTTTTTTTTTTTTTAAAGGGTGTAGGGGATTGATTAGAGACTTGCTGATTGTGGAGAGCTGGGATAGTGCAACTTCAGAGCTAAATTATCTTGGGCTAACAATCTTAGTAGCTATTCACTGCCTACCTCAGTATGACTTAACAGTCTTGTGACATATGTGACACATTTTATAATGTGTTATCCCAACAGATGGCTCACTTCCTTCAACCTAAAATCAAAGAATGACATCAGATAACAAACATCTCACACCTATAGTGAAGGCTGCTCCTACTGTACTATAATACCAATGTTTTCATCAATTTCAAAAGTACCTTGATTTGTGGCTTTCCCAGCTGTCCTGGAACTCTATATGTGGCCAAACAGAGTAGCTTCACGCTCAGAGATCCTGCTTCTACCTTAAGAGTGTTGGGATTAAAGGCATTTGCTACCACATCTGACTTGATTTTCTTAAACAACAAAAACCTTACAAAACTATTACTATGTTAAAACATGTTATTCCACATAAACTGAATGACCAGTAGTATGATCCTTCATATTTTGCTATGTACAATTGTTTTTTAAAAGTATGATATAGTACATGATTGTCTACTTTGCAGATGCTTTCTTAGAATTAGTAATGATGCTAGGATATAGCTTAGTGGTAGTGTGTAAGGCACTGGATTTGATCCCCAATTTTATAAAATATTAGTAGATGCTAAAAATTAATAAGTGATATGGTTAGCTATAACTTTTAGGAAGATATAAAAACTTAAATAGGGGCTGGAGAAAAGACTTAGCAATTAAAGGTGCTTGTGGCTTTGGCAGAGGACCCATACAGATGCTTATAACCATCTGTAATTCGAGTTTTGGGGGATTCAGTGCTTTTTTATAGCTTCTGCAAGCACAAGTCACATTCATGGTGCAAGTGTAAAATAAAAACAGATCTTTAAAAATCTAAAAGAAGCTGGGTGTGGTGGTGAACGCCTTTAATCCCAGCACTTGGGAGGCAGAGGCAGGCGGATTTCTGAGTTCAAGGCCAGCCTGGTCTACAAAGTGAGTTCCAGGACAGCCAGGGCTACACAGAGAAACCCTGTCTCGAAAAACCAACCAACCAAACAAACAAAAAAAAAAAATCTAAAAGAAAAAAATATTGCCAGCTATGGTGGTATACAACTTTATCCTGCACTCAGGAGGCAGAGCAGGTGAATCTGTGAATTCAAATCTGTTCTGGTCTACACAGGGAATTCTAGAACAACCAGGGTTTCTTAGACTCTGTCTCTAACATCCTAAATAACTATTAAAAGTGTAATAGCCGGCTGGCGAGATGGCTCAGTGGTAAGAGCACTGACTGTTCTTCTGAATCCTGAGTTCAAATCCCAGCAACCACATGGTGGTTCACAACCTCCCGTAATGAAATCTGATGCTCTCTTCTGGTGTGTCTGAAGACAGCAAGTGTGCTCATTTATAGTAATAAATAAATAAATCTTTGGGCCAGAGGGAGCAGGGCCGGCTGGAGCAAGCATGATTGACCAGAGCGAGCAGAGGTCCTAAATTCAATTCCCAACAACCAAATGAAGGTTCACAACTCTCTGTACAACTACAGTGTACTCATATACATAAAATAAATCTTTAAAAACAACAAAAAATAGTGTAATAGCACTTGCTTTTAATCCTAACACTCTTGAACTTGAGGCCACCTTAGCCTATAGGGCTATATAGTAACTCTCAAACAACAAAAAGTATTGAATAGTTTAATGTTTTTGGTTTTATAGATTTTCTTTAAATTTTGACTGCCTATTATAAAAGTTCCAATTCTTTTTTTTTTTTTTTTTGTTTTTGTTTTTTCAAGACAGGGTTTCTCTGTGTAGCCCAGGCTGTCCTGGAACTCACTCTGTAGACCAGGCTGGCCTCGAACTCAGAAATCCGCCTGCCTCTGCCTCCCAAGTGCTGGGATTAAAGGCGTGCGCCACCACGTCCGGCTAAAAGTTCCAATTCTTAAAAGTTTAATCCTTTCTATGGCCTTTATTTTATGGTTGCTACTAGAACAAATTGTTTAAAATGCATCTATTCTGAATGTTAAACACTAATTACACCACTAACAAGACAGGAATTCTAGGGAGACCTGTATATATTTGTGTATTTTGCATAATGCTTGGAATGAAACCCAGGGCCTTTAGTCTCTGCTTAAAGCATCTTCCTACTGAGTTCCACTCTCAGCCCTCTCAGAGAAGTGTTAATGCAAGTAGTTCTGGGAACCTCCAAATCTCTAGCCATGAATAGATCATACCCCCTTAAACTGCATATCTCAAGTAAATTCAGACCTACTCCCAAAGCCTTCTGAATTTTTATAGATTTTGTCTGAGAATTTGAATTTATCATTCTCCAGTCTGCCTTAAACTTATTTTAAAAGTATGTATGTAGCTTACACATACATAACTGATAAGTTAGGTGACATATAGGAGCTGGGAAAGGTGGGTCCATTTACATTTGGACTATATCAAAGTATTTTTGTTGTTTGGTTGTTTTCTTGTATTGAGACACATTTTTAGTGCCAGGGGTAGTGGTAAATACCCCTGATCTCAGAATTTGGGAGGCAGAAGAGGTTGGTAAATTTCTGGGTTACAGGCCAGTATACTCTACATAGAGGCTCTAGGGCAGCAGTATTAGTCAGGGTTCTTCAGACACAGAATATAATTATTAGGATGACTTACAGGATGCAGGCCAAAAAAACCCAACAATGGTGAGCTTGAATGGAAAGTCCTCTCAACTGGACTTCATTATATGCTGGAATTCTGAAGAAGCAGGAACCAATGCCGGAGAAGAACGTCCTAGTAAGACAAAGGCAAACAGTGAAAAAACAAACCTTTCTTCTTTCATTGTTTTTATATAGGTTTCCCGCAGAAGGTGTGGCCCAGATTAAAGGTGTGTCTTCCCACCTAAAGGCCCTAGTCTTCCCAATTCAAGATTCAGATCATAAGCCTGTTTTCTGGTCTTGAGATCTGTTTCAAAGGTGTGTTATCTTCCTGCCTCAAAATCTGGAACACAAGAGTGCCCTCTACTTCTGGACCTTCGTTCATCCCAGATATAGTAAAGTTGACAACCAACAGTAGTGATCAAATCTACCCCTTGTCAATTTGACACACAATCATATCTCCTCATGTCATGGATAATATCCAAATAAAAACAATAGCCAGGTCATAATAATACCTAAACATAATATCCATGTACAATTGCAAATACATTATATATTTAACCAAGTCACAATTACCACAAAATAAAGTAAGTACCCTCATACAACCACAAAGGCAATATAAATTTAGGAGGCATTGTCCCTTGGGGGACATCCTATTATTAGTAGTCTCTTAATTCATGCTATAGTGTATGATAAGAAAATCTAAAGAAGGGCTGGAGAGATGGCTCAGCTCTTCCAGAGGTCCTGAGTTCAATTCCCAGCAACCACATGGTGGCTCACAACCATCTGTAATGGGATCTGACGCCCTCTTCTGGTGTGTCTGAAGACAGCAACAGTATGCTCATATAAATAAATAAACCTTAAAAAAAAAGAAAATCTAAAGAAAACAAACATCTGTACAAATCATTTTAAATAAAATACAACTGAAGCACTCATGTCAATTATAATCCTCATTTTTGTAACTAGCCATGTGGCCTTAGATGGTATTTCTTTTTTTTTTTTCCCCTTGTTCCGGCCGCCCTGCTCGCTCCGCTCGACCCCGCTCGCTCCAATCGGCCCCACTTGCTCTGTTCGGCGCCGCTTGCTCCGGTTGGCCCTGCTCCCCGCTTGCTCTGGTCATCCCTGCTCGCTCCGTTCGCTCCGGACAGCCCCACTCACGTACCAGAGGAGGGCGTCAGATCTCATTACGGGTGGTTGTAAGCCACCATGTGGTTGCTGGGATTTGAACTCATTAGATGGTATTTCTAACTACCTTCCTCTACTATCCATTCTGAATTCCTTCCACCCTCGGCAAGCACCTCAGCAGGTTTTAGCCCTTTTCCTAGAGAAGTGGCCCATACCTTAAATACTGATGGGTCTGTGCTTCTCTTTGTCATCCTGCCTGGATTTGGCTGTTGTGGTTTCCCATTGACTTTAATCCCAGGACATAGTAGTACAAAGAGATGCCCTAACAGATCTCCTGCATTCCAAATATGATGCTTTTTATGTCTGTTATAGAGAAGCAATACAGTTTCTCCATGGTAATCTAGATCTATTACCCCTCCTAACACTGTTATTCTTTTTTTAGCCTGTTGGTTTAAGAGCATTAGAAGCCTAAAGTGAGCAAAGGAAATCAGAGCCTTCAGGTCTATGTAATTCTTGTTGTAGCTCCTGGCAGGAACACTCTCCACTTTGGTACCAAAGCTTCTAGGCCAGCAGAACCTAGGGTTTCGAGAACAGGTGGCAAAAATTTACCCAGTGGGTTATTAGGGGAGATAGTGAGAGGAACTATTCCCTTTTCAACCCCTTGATTCCTGAACCCATTGTGGCAATCAATAGGAGAAAGTACCGTATATTGGGTGCTGATTCAAAGCATATGCCACCTTCTGGAGAATCCTGCCTCAGCCCTCCAGGCTGCTGCCACCTAATTGGCACCGTTTCTGTGTCTTCAAAAGGCTATTCTATCTTTCTATTAAGCCAGCTGCTTCAGAATGATAGAGAACATGGGTAAGATCAAGTTCTGGATTAAAAGCCTGTGCCTTCCAGCCTCAAGATCTGCATCAAGATCCAGATCCCAAATGGGCTCTCCATTTCTGGACTGTCATTTATTCCACATATCGTCAAGTTGACAATGAGCAATAGCCATCACACCAGCCAAATCTGCATAGTGTGACTGTCTCAAGCAACAACAAATTAAAGCATTTATATATGAAGTGTGTGCATTTGAGAACAACTTGTGGGATTGGATTTCTCTTTCCACCTTATGGGTTCTGAGAATCAAACTCAGGTCCTCAGGCTTGGCAGTAGGGAATTTATCAAGCCTTCTTGCTGTCATTTATGGTTTTCTTTTAGAGTGGCTATGTAGCCCAGCTCAGTCTCTTGTTTTTCTATCTGTTTCTTGGTTGCTGAGATTACAGGTTTGCACCACCTTATCCTGCAAATTCTCCTTAAAATCATATTGGGAACACCTAAATTTATGTCATCTGATTCTGTCCAGTACATGTAAGATTATACAGTTGTAGCTATTAATTATTCATACAAACTCAGTTCTTACCTCAGAAATGTAACCCTGACTCACCAGAGAACATGGGTTCAGGTTGCTCCAGGAGATATGATTAAAAAGCATTTTTATGCCGGGCGTGGTGGCGCACGCCTTTAATCCCAGCACTCGGGAGGCAGAGGCAGGCGAATTTCTGAGTTCGAGGCCAGCCTGGTCTACAAAGTGAGTTCCAGGACAGCCAGGGCTATACAGAGAAACCCTGTCTCGAAAAACCAAAAAAAAAAAAAAAGCATTTTTATTTCCAAAACAAAAGAAAGTCCTAAATCGAGGGATTTTCCAAATAAGTGGGTAGCAACATCAAGTTAGTTGGGCTACAGGAAAGTGTAGGTCTCCGATATTACGTAATGGCATTCAGCTTTTGGGTTAGTGGAAGCTTGGGGGCACTGAATGTCTGTCTATTAAGTGAACTAAAAATTGCCATTGATAATATGACTGTGTGCCTGCACATTTCAACTCTCCACAGTCACAGAAGTTGTAATCAATCGGTGAGCTGTGTATGGTCTTTAACAGGTGTAGCTTCTTTTCTAAAAACAAGTATGAATTTCCCAGCACACTTTAGAATTAAATCAGTATTCCTTGAAATATGAAACTAACCCCAGCAATTTTTTTTAAAATCTGAGGTGTTTGTATGTGTATGAGTTTAAACACTGACTTAGACTTAAAAGAATATTTTAAAAATAATTTTCAAATATTTCTTAAAATTATTTTCTATCTGTTGACTTTTTTCTAAGTATGTGGTAATTTTTTATATTGAATTTTTATTAGATTTTTTATTAGATATTTTCCTTATTTACATTTCAAATGTTATCCCCTTTCCTAGTTTTCTCTCTGAAAATGCCCTATTCTCTTCCCCCTACCCCTGCTCCCCAACCCACCCACTCCAGCTTCCTGGCCCTGGCATTCCCCTATACTGGGGCATATAACCTTCACAGGACCAAGGGTCTCTCCTCCCATTGATGTCCAACTAGGCCATCTTCTTCTACACATGCAGCTAAAGCCATGATTCCCTCCATGTTTGTGTTTGTTTGCTTGCTTTTTGTTTGTTTTTTGTTTGTTTTGTTTGTGGTAGTTTAGACCCAGGGAGCTCTGGGAATACTGATCAGTTCATATTGTTGTTCCTCTTAGGGGGCTGCAAACCCCTTTAGCTCCTTGGGTACTTTCTCTAGCTCCTTCATTGGGGACCCTGTGCTCCTTCCAAGTGGATGACTGTGAGCATCCACTTCTGTATTAGTCACGCACTGGCAGAGCCTCTCAGGAGTCAGCTATATCACGGTCCTGTCAGAAAGTTCTTGTTGGTATCTGCAATAGTGTCTGGGTTTGGTGGTTGTTTATGGGATGGACTCCCAGATGGGGCAGTTTCTGGATGGTCATTCCTTCATGCTTTGGTCTGAACTTTGTCTCTGTAACTCCTTCCACGGGTATTTTGTTCCCCCTTCTAAGAAGGATCAAAGTATCCAAACTTTGGTCTTCCTTCTTGAGTTTCATGTGTTTTGCAAATTGTATTTTGGGTATTCTGAGCTTCTGAGCTAATATCCACTTATCAGTGAGTGCATACCATGTGTGTTCTTTTGAAATTGGGTTACCTCACTCAGGATGATATCCTCCAGATCCATCAATTTTTCTAAGAATTTCATGAATTCATTGTTTTTAATAGATGAATAGTACTCCATTGTGTAAATGTACCACATTTTCTGTATCCATTCCTCTTGAGGGACATCTGGGTTCTTTCCAGGTTCTGGCTATTATAAAAAAGGCTGCTATGAACATAGTGGAGCTTGTGTCCATATTACGAGCTAGAGCATCTTCTGGGTATATGCCCAGGAGAGGAATTGCTGGATCTTCCAGTACCACTATGTCCAATTTTCCGAGAAACCTTGAAACAGATTTCCAGAGTTCTTGTACCAGCTTGCAATCCCACCAGCAATAGAGGAGTGTTCCTCTTTCTTCACATCCACACCAGGATTCGCTGTCACCCGAGTTTTTGATCCTAGCCATTCTGACTGGTGTGAGGTGGAATCTCAGGGTTGTTTTGATTTGCATTTCCCTGATGATAAAGGATGTTGAACATTTTTTCACGTGCTTCTCAGCTATTCAGTATTCCTCAGTTGAAAATTCTTTGTTTACCTCTGTGCACCATTTTTTAATAGGGTTATTTGATTTTCTGGAGTCCAACTTCTTGAGTTATTTATATATATATTGGATATTAGCTCGCTATCGGATTTATGAATGGTAAAAACTTTTTCCCAATTTGTTGGTTGCCGTTTTTTCTTATTGACAGTATCCTTTGCCTTACAGAAGCTTTGCAATTTCATGAGGCCCCTTTTGTCGATTCTTGATCTTACAGCACAAGCCACTGCTGTTCTGTTCCGGAATTTTTCCCCTGTGCCCATATCTTTGAGGCTCTTCCCCACTTTCTCCTCTATAAGTTTCAGTGTCTCTGGTTTTAGTGGAGTTCCTTGATCCACTTAGACTTGAGCTTTGTACAAGGAGATAAGAATGGGTCAATTCGTATTCTTGTGCCTGCTAACTGCCAGTTGAGCCAGCACCATTTGTTGAAAATGCTGTCTTTTTTCCACTGGATGGTTTTAGCTCCTTTGTCAAACCCATCTGGTTCTAAGCTTTTCTTGGTTAGGAGACTATTAATGACTGCTTCTATTTCTTTAGGGGATATGGGACTGTTTAGATCGTTAATTGATCCTGATTTAACTTTGGTACCTGGTATCTGTCTAGAAAATTGTCCATTTCATCCAGGTTTTCCAGTTTTGTTGAGTATAGGCTTTTGTAGTCGGATCGGATATGTTTTTTTATTTCCTTAGTTTCTGTTGTTATGTGTCCCTTTTCATTTCTGACTTTGTCTTAATAAGTTTTTACCCATTTATATTCATGGGTTGGTGCCTTTGTTTTCTCCCATCTTTGATTCCTTTATATCCATCCCAGACTTCTGGAAGTTGATCAAAGACAGGTTTTATGCAATTGCTTCTTTTTTTATTATTATTTTTAATTTATTATGTATGTGAGGTTTATTTATTGTTATATGTAAATACACTGTAGCTGTCTTTAGACACCCCAGAAGAGGGCATCAGATCTCATTACTGATGGTCGTGAGCCACCATGTGGTTGCTGGGATTTGAACTCAGGACCTTTGGAAGAACAGTCAGTGCTCTTAACCACTGAGCTATCTCACCAGCCCGCAATTGCTTCTTTTCTTTGCATGTATGATGTTCCCAATAATAATTTTGTCATCACATTTTAAGATCACTTTTTAAAAAATAATGCACATCAACAAAAATAACCTTAGCCAGATTTCGCTAAATTGCATGGGTTTTGTTTTAATTTCAGTATATCACATTCTGTCATGGTAGAGCATGGAGAGATCAAACAGGAACTGACATGGAAGCTTCCCTATTGGTGGTTAGTCCTCATATATCAGAAAGTGCTATGCAGGCTGCTGAGGAGAGAAGTCATCAGGCCTTACTCAGCTGGGATCCTATAGGATTTATTACTGACCAGTCAGATAATATGTGCCCACTTGTATAATAGTGGAAAATCTTTTGTGGGTATAACCAATGACTTTCTGATTAGTTTTCAGGCCTGCTCCACAGGAGGATATTTACAGCTGACTAAAGCTTATGGCTGGGAGTTCATATATCCTAGCTTGCAAACTATAGCTGTTTTGCAAAATGAACATGATACACCTGACAAATTCCCTTCTAAATAATTGTGTTTATTCCCCATAGATAATGTGGTTGCCAGCTTTGATCAGAGAAGCTTCCTTTTGCAATGGCCAATGGTGACTGTGGACACACAAGGGACCAAAGCACTAAACATAAATGAGTGAAAGATATTCAGCCATAAGTGAAACATCTGTATCACCCCCTCCAAGGTTAAGGAATATTACATTGTAGAGAATGGAAAGAACCAGAGATTAGGGGGTAGAAGATGTTGTGCATGCTGTCTTCTAGGCATGACATGCCATTGGTACTTTGTATCCCTGTGATCATGTGCATGGAAGAGCAGTTCAACCAACCGAGAAGTGTCACCAACAAAATGGCACAAATTCTGGGCATGGTAGAATGTGTCTGTAATCCCAGCGTTTGGGAAGCAGAGTTAGACAGATCTCTGTGAATTCCAGGCCAGCCTCAAATACATGGTGAGTTCATGACAGCCAGGACTATGTAGAGAGACCCTGACTCAAAAACACCAATAATGATGATGATAATAATAATGTGTACAAATGCTTATAAAATACAATTCACAAAAGCTAAAATGTGGAAGGTCCAAGTAGGCTAGCTAATGAATGGGTGACCAAATATAATTATATGTTCAAACAACAAACTAGATGTGATAGAAGAATTTAAGCAGGGGACTGTAGAGATGACTCAGTGGATTAAGAACACATACAGCTGCAAACAGAGGTTCCAAGTTCTGTTCCTAAAACCTACTATACCAGGCTGCTCACAATCTCCTGTAACTCCAGTTCTAGGGGATCTGACACCCTCTACTGGACTCCTTGGGTGCCTGTGTACATTTACTCACTCAGAGACTTACAGGATTCCCTAAAGAAACAGAACTGATAGAATATGTGTGTGTGAGTGTGCATGTCAGCTTGTTTCGATTATACACCAGAATCCCAAAGAAATGGGCTCTAATACCAGTGAAGGCAAAGAACAAGCTTGTTCCACATCCTATTATTTAGACTGCCATCAGAAAGTGTGGTCCAAATTTAAGATGGGTCTTGTTACCTCAAATCATCCAGTTAAAAAAACAAAACAAAACAAAAGAAAAAAAACCTCACAGGTGTACCCAGAAAACAGCAACTGTGATTTTATTCCAGATGTAATCAAGTTGATAACCAATGCCCATCACATGTATATGCACACAATTTTAAAGGTTTATATTTTTTAAATTTAATTTTATTTGTAATTCATTTTTTACACTCTATATTTCATTCCCTGACACCCTCTTCTACCTCCACGTGGATGCCCCTAACCTCCACCTCACTTGACCTCTAAACTCCCTGGGGCCTCCAATCTCTTGAGGGTTAGGTGCGACATCTCTGAATGAACACAGACCTGGAAGTCCTTTACTGTATGTGTGTTGGGGCCTTCTATCAGCTGATAAGGTTTGTGTTTTTTAAAGAATGTAAGAAGCAAGGTATACTGGCTAGGTTTGTGTCAACTTGACACAGCTGGAGTTATCACAGAGAAAGGAGCTACAGTTGAGGAAATGCCTCCATGAGATCTAGCTGTGAGGCATTTTCTCAATTAGTGATCAAGGGCTCCTTGTGGGTGGGACCATCTCTGGGCTGGCAGTCTTGGGTTCTATAAGAGAGCAGGCTGAGCATTCCAGGGAAAGCAAGCCAGTAAAGAACATCCCTCCATGGCCTCTGCATCAGCTCCTGCTTCCTGACCTGCTTGAGTTCCAGTCCTGACTTCCTTGGTGATGAACAGCTGTATGGAAGTGTAAGCCAAATAAACCCTTTCCTCCCCAACTTGCTTCTTGGTCCTGATGTTTGTGCAGGAATAGATACCCTGACTAAGACACAATGCAATGCCGCAAGCATGCCTTTGAAACCAGCACTCCAGAGGCAGAGGCAGGTGGATATCTGTGAGCTCAAGGCCAGCCTGGTCTACAGAGCAAATTCCAGAAAAAACAGGTCTTCACAAAGGAACTCCTCCTGGGATCCCCCTAACCCCAATCACTCTCTCTCTCTCTCTCTCTCTCACACACACACACACACACACACAAACACACACACACACAGAGTAATAAGACAATTGGCAAAGTACTTGCCTAGCATGCAAAAACCCTGGAATCAGAGGCCAGCACCATATAACCCAGACATAGGTCAACCTATAATCCTAATACTTAAAAGAGGTGCATACAGGAGGTTCAGAAGTTCGAGCTCATCCTTGCCTACTTAGTAGTTAGAAGGCAGCCTAGGATATTGTGACCCTGGTTTGTTTGTTTGTTTGGTTGGTTGGTTGGTTTGGTTTGTTTTTTTTCTTTTTTTTTTTTTTTTTTTTTGGTTTTTNATCAGTGGGAAGAGAGGCCCCTTGGTTATGCAGACTTTATTTGCCCCAATACAGGGGAACACCGGGGCCAGGGGGTGGGAGCGGGTGGGTAGGGTAGCAGGGCCGGGAGGGGGGAGGATATAGGGAACTTTCTGGATAACACTTGAAATGTAAATGAAGAAAATATCTAATAAAAGTTGAAAAAAAAAAAAAAAGTTAATTTAAAAAAAAAAAAAAAAAAAAGATTTATTTTATTTATTATATGTAAGTACACTGTAGCTGTCTTCAGACACTCCAGAAGAGGGCGCCAGATCTTGTTACGGATGGTTGTGAGCCACCATGTGGATGCTGGGATTTGAACTTATCACCTTCGGAAGAGCAGTCGGGTGCTCTTACCCGCTGAGCCATCTCACCAGCCCCTGGAACTCACTTTGTAGACCAGGCTGGCCTCGAACTCAGAAACCTGCCTGCCTCTGCCTCCCGAGTGCTGGGATTAAAGACGTGCGCCACCACGCCCGGCATGACCCTGTTTTTAAAACAGAAGGCAGTTCTATTCCTAGGCATGATTAGGAAACTTAAATCCTTCAGGTGTGCACAGTAAGGTAAGGCTATGATCAGCATTTAGGATTTCAAGTTCCAGGACAGCCTGAGATATGTAGTGAACCAGATGGTTGATGGTGACACATGCCTATAATCCCAGCACTCAGGAAGCAGAGGCAGTTGGATCTTTTGAGTTCTAAGCTAGCTTGGTCTACTGAGTTCCAGGACTGCCTGGACTACACAGAGAAACTTTGTCTTTGGGAAAACCAACCAACCAACCAACCAACCAACAAGCCTCAGGGCACTTACTGTTCTTGTAGAGGATCTGGTTCTCAGCACTCACTTCCTCTTCTGGCCTCTGCAAGCCACAACACGTACATGTAGCAAACACTCATTCACATAAAATAAAAATAATAAAATAAATCAAGAAAGAAAGATAGATAGATAGATAGATAGATAGATAGATAGATAGAAAGAAAAAAGGTGGGAGGTTGGCAAAGTGACTCTGTGGGTTAAGGTTCTTCACACCAAGTCTGGTTGCCTGAATTTGGTCCCCAGAAGCCACATGGTGGAAGCAGATGACAGCCACAGGTCTTATAACTTACATACATACACACACACACACACACACACACACACACACACACACACACACACATACACACACACACACAAAATGAGCATAATGAAGAAAATAAACACTTCCATGAACTAGTTTCAGAATCTATAATAAAAACTTGAAAAGAAATTGAATTTTTCCTTTTGCATGAAATGTGCTTGAGATAACGCAATATTTACTGACACACAGAACAGTTACATTAGTAAAATACTCACAGTGGTGCAGATGAAATACAGGCCCAGGGCTGGTGAGATGGCTCAGTGGGTAAGAGCACCCGACTGCTCTTCTGAAGGTGATGAGTTCAAATCCCAGCAACCACATGGTGGCTTACAACCACCCCATAATGAGATCTGACGCCCTCCTCTGGTGCGTCTGAAGTCAGCTCTAGTGTACTTATGAATAAAAACAAATGAATCCTTGGACCAGAGAGAGCAGGAACTGAGCAAGTGGGATTGACTGGAGCGAGCGGGGACGACCAGAGCAAGCAGGGTTGACCGGAACAAGGAAAAAAAGAAAAGAAATACAGGCCCAGAGTTGGACTCCCGAGACCACATGATAGAAGAACTAACTCTGACCTCCATTCGTGTACCTATATAAAAAATAAGATAATGTGTAAAGTTTTTTGGTTTAGGTTTTTGAGACAGGGTTTCTCTGAAGCCCTGGCTGTCATGGAACTCTCTCTGTAGAACAGACTGGCCTTGAACTCACAGAGATCCTACAGTCTCTCTATTCTGAGTGCTAGGATTAAAGGCATATTTCACCACTGCCTCGATATATAAATGTAATTTTTGTTTTTTGTTTTTTGTTTTTTGTTTTTTGTTTTTCGAGACAGGGTTCCTCTGTATAGCCCTGGCCGTCCTGGAACTCACTTTGTAGACCAGGCTGGCCTTAAACTCAGAAATCCACCTGCCTCTGCCTCCCAAGTGCTGGGATAAAAGGCGTGCGACACCACGCCCGGCTAAATGTAATTTTTAAATAATAATTTTAAAAGAACTATTGCAATAATTCAGCAGGTAAGGCATGCTTTAACCAGCTTAGTGACCTGACTGATCCCCAGAACCATATAGCATAGAGAACTGACCCTCGAAACCTTGTCTTTAGAGTAGAAGCCATCAAAACCTTAGCTGATGAAAGGTAAATGTGCTCAAATTGCTTTGAAAAATACATAAGCAAGAAATTCATTGGACATCAGTAACTACCCTTGCTAAGAAAACTCTGTTAGTTAACCACCAGTGTGTGGTGTTTAAGACAGCTCTTGAACTTACCCCCCCCCCCTTGCCTGTACTACACTAAAGAGAATAAAATAGAGCAGTGAACAAGAACTCTAGATTGTTTGTATGGGAGCGGATACCCCTAGGTGTGGCCAGCAAGGGCCACATTGTCTAAAGTTATCATTAACCTGTCATGAAGAGGCAGATATAGTGGCCCATGCTTATAAATTCCAGCAGTGAAAGCAGTAGAGCCCTCAGTCACAGTCTAAACTGGGATAGTAGTGAATAAAACATCCTCTCAAAAATAGTAAAGATAGGTCCTGCTTCATTTTGTGCTGACTGTGTGGCACCCATCCCAGCAGGGTAGTGAAGCAGGCCTCCCTGAAAAATACTTAAGAAGTTGAAGACAAGATTCCATTTAATTTCCTGCATAGCCCTATTAACCCTTTGCTGGGCAGTTCTCTCATGTAACTTAAGGTCCTTAAGTGTGCTTCAGCCCTCTCACCATTTAATTTTAGTAGCAACTTCTTCTTTCTGGTAACAGCCAGATAGTGTCAAATACCTCTTTTTTTTTTTTATAAACTAGGCGAGTGGGATTGAGACCCACTCGCCTAGTTTATAAACCAATGGCCTAGTTTTCTGTTGAATATTAGTAAGTGACTAAGCTTCGATCTCACACATTTTTTAATCTTTGGATTTGGTGCTGAGTTGTATTGCAAGTGTTATCACCAATTAAATATTTGTGTCTTTTTTTTTTTTTTTTTTTTTTTTTTTTTTTTTTTTTTTTTTTTTTTTTTTTTTTTTTTTTTTTTTTTTTTTTTTTGAGATAGGGTTTCTCTTTGTAGCCCTGGCTGTTGTGGAATTTACTATGAAAACCAGACTGGCCTTGAATTCAGTAATCCAACTGCCTGTGGGATTAAAGGTGTGAACCACCACACCCTGCCTTATTTTACTCTTTTGATAAGTTTATCTAAAGTCTTACATAGTGACCCACACATACACAGACGCCGCTTTCCCCGTGTTGTGATATAGAGTAAACTCTTAAGGCTGTGAATTGAGCTGAGCACTGTAAACCATAGAGTTTAATAACATATTCAAAATAATTATAGTAAACCGTGACTGTAAAATGACCCAGCCACAAATAAAGGAAGTTCAGTGCTATCAGTCTGTGTGCACATGCCCCTCAGAACTACAGCATTTTCCTAAATATCTTCTGACTACCTTAGCCTACCTTCAAAGTATCTATTCACGTAATAGAAAACTACAGATCTGTTACAGTCCCCCTATGTTTTTGCACTATGTTTAACTCTACTGAGAGAACTTTGAATTGTATCATATCAATCAAAACCAATAAAATATTGGTGATGCTTTTCATTATTTTTCATTTTGTTTCATGAGTATGAAGAGTAATTGTCTGAAATTGGCTGTTGTGGCACATGCCTGTAATTCCAGCACTCAGGTGTTAGAAGCAGGATGATCACAAGTTCAAAGTCATCTTTAGGTAAATAGGGAGTTCAAAACCAGTTTAGGCTAAAACTCTTATCTTAAAATATAATAATTTTCTTGGACTAGGGCTGTAGCTCAGTGGTTGAGGGCATGCTAATTTTATTCAAGGACTCATATTTCAATCTTCATTGGAAAGGAATAATAATGTCCACTTGGTGTGGTGGGAAAGCCTACAGTGACAGCCCCTGAAAGGCTAAGGCCAGCCTAGGTTACACAGTAAGGCTATGTGTTTATAGTGACGATGATGACAATGATGATAAACATTAACACTAGAGAAAGAAAATGGTAATGATGACCCGTACTGGGCACCCCCACTAGAAGTCAAAGGGAAAGAAAAACAAAAAGCATGTTCAGTGAAAAAGAATAGTTAAAAGGGGGATCCAAACTTGTGAATTTAAGATGAGAAAGATGGAAATGAGAGGCTGAGACCATAGGGGGAAGCTGCTAATTTCCAACATGTGTAAATCAATGGATTGTGTTTCTCATGGTCCTGTTGTGTATTTAGGAAGTGGGCTGAGATTTATGAATGTTCTATTTTTAACCATACATTTGAAATGTAAATTTCCAGTTATTGATGATAAGGATGAGCTAGGGTTGAAACCTAGTGTCTCCCACACAAAGGAGAATTACTACATCAGCCCTCGTGATTTAATGCTTCAAGAGCTAACAGTACGCAAGCCAAACTACAAACAAACAAAATCTTTGCTTTGTAAAATTGTAGAGGCTAGATTCACAGCGATGAAATTCACAGCTATGAAAATCTTGGAATGTATTAATTGTGGTGGGGTGGGATATGGACCACTTTGCCTCAGGATCTTTAACACATGATATGTTCTCTTGATCTAGCCTCAAAACACATCATGACACAAATGTTACATAAAGCCAGTGTACAGTTACAAAATTTTTAAATGATGCTACCTCTTTGTCATAGTATAATGAATTGAATTTGAGCTTTACAGACCTGGTGTGTTGTTTTTACAGAGCAACCTAGCCAGATGTACTAACTTTGCATAAATATAGCTGGTTGTGGTGGCTGTTAGGGAGCTGTGACTACTTCTTTTACTGAAAAAAAAAAAGTTTCACAGGGCACTATTTACATTAGAGTAGAAAAACCATTCTTGATGTAGTTTCTTTGACTAGTGATTTTTTTAAGTTGTGAATTGAAAGAGTAACCAAAGTCCAAGACCAATAAAAGGTTATACAGGGCTTGGAAATGTGGCTCAGCAGTACAACACTGACCTAAAAAATAAGAGGCCTCCATTGGAAACAAAAATAAAAGACTATTCCTTCTTAACATGTCCATCGTAGGCTCTAAACAACAGCCACAGACAGTTGGACTTTGTGGAGAACAGCAGCTACACTTAGGACTACTTCCCTTAGGCATTGCAGTTCCTCAGGCTATCAGCCACCGTCTGACACATGTCCACACCTGACACTCAGCATGCCCTGCACTCAATGTCTTACTGATTCATGGTTAGTTCACTAAACAAAGACCTGTCATGGATCAGACACTGTAACAGGTGTTCTTGTATAACTAATTACAGCTATGCTATGCATGTTTTTCCTTATCTCATAGCATACTGGAACTCTGCAGTCACCTTGTTCACCTCCTATAACAAGTCCCAATGGCGCTCTTGAAACATATTGTGAAGAATAACCTTAACTGTCTGTCCTTCATAAGGTATACAGATAAACCATAGTACATTCACACAATTGAACACCACTCTGTAATAAATAAAAGGACACAAACCAGAACCACCTACATATATCAGTAAGGATATGTAGAAAACATATTTAAGTGGAAAATTAAAGCATTTAGCAAGATGATATATTAGGAAGAATGAAAAAGTCAGGTATTATGGTTTTTGGTGTTTTTTTTTTTTCTTTTGGTTTTTCGAGACAGGGTTTCTCTGTGTAGCCCTGGCTGTCCTGGAACTCACTTTGTAGACCAAGCTGGCCTCGAACTCAGAAATCTGCCTGCCTCTGCCTCCTGAGTGCTGGGATTAAAGGCGTGTGCCACCACACAGGGATTTTGTTTGTTTGTTTTGTTGTTGTTGTTGGGTTGGTTTTTTTTTTTTTTTTTTTTTTTGAGAGCATACAAATACTGCAGCCTGAAAGGTGAATACTTTGGCAGTTGATTACAATATTAAAATTAAAAGTAGGCCATCATCCCTCTTAGCCCAGCGGAGGCTGCGAGGGTCCCCTTGTGCTCTCTCCACACCCCAGGACATTAGGAACACCTCTGGGTTATGGGTGAGAGGTGCGCAGCTTGGGCTGTGAAATCCATGGAGGGTCCAGTTTCAGCTGCAGCAGGAACAGAGGAACTCCGCCCAACCGGAGGTTGGGACCTCTTCCAGCCAGGACCATCCCCGCCCTCATCATTTCTCTTAGCCCAGCGGAGGCCGCGAGGGTCCCTTGTGCACTCTCCACACCCCAAGACATTAGGAACACCTCGGGTTACTGGTGAGTGGTGCGCAGCGTGGGCTTTGAAATCCGCGGAGGGTATGGAGGATCTGTGACTTCAGCAGCAGCAGGATCAGAGGAACTCCCCCCAACTGGATGCTGGGACCTCTTCCAGCCAGGACTATTTCCGCTATCTTCCCTCTGAGCCCAGTGGAGGCCGCTAGGGTTGCTTGTGCACTCTCCACACCCCAGGATATTAGGATCACCTAGGGGTTACAGGTGAGTGGTGCACAGTGTGGGCTTTGAGAACCACTGAGGGTCTGGTTTCAGCAGCAGCAGGAACAGAGGAACTCCACCCAACCAGAGGCTGGGACCTCTTCCAGTCAGGACCACCCCCGCCATCTTCCCTCTGAGCCCAGAGGAGGTGGCTAGGGCCATTTGTGTGCTATCCACACCCCAAGTCATAAGGATCACCTCTGGATTAGGGGACCTTGGGATCACCCCGGGATTACAGAAGAGAGGAATCCTGCTGGGAGAGTTCTGATCCTAGAACTCAGGAAGTGGATCAGAGCTCCAGTCTGCTAGACAACGGACTTGCATGAGAAGAGCTTGCATTCAGAGAGTGCTCTGATCACTGGATCTCTAGGGGGAGTTGATCTACCAGAACTGCTGTCAGAGGCCAACAGAATCACAAGAGGATCAAGCTCAAACCAGTGACAGCTTGGACATTAACATCAGAAATCTCCAGATGGCGAAAGCAAACGTAAGAATCTCACTCACAGAAATCAAGAACAATGGGCATCATCAGAACCCAGTATGCCGACTGCAACAAGTCCTGGATACCCCAACATGCCTGAAAAGCAAGATGCAGATTTTAAATCATATCTCATCATGATGGTAGAAGATTATAAGAAGGACGTTAATAACACACTTAAAGAAATGCAGGAGAACAATGCTAAACAGGCAGAAGCCCTTAAAGAAGAAAAACAAAAATTCTTCAAGGAACTACAGGAGAACACTGATAATCAGGTAGAAGCCATTAAAGAGGAAATACAAAATCAAAAAACAAAAAACAAACAAAAAAAAAGAGGAAATACAAAAATCCCTCAAGGAATCACAAGAGAACACTGCTAAACAAGTAGAAGCCCTTAAAGAGCTACAGGCAAACACTGCTAAACAGGTAGAAGAAACGGAAAAATACCTTAAAGAACTACAGGAAAACACGTCCAAACAGGTGACAGAATTGAAGAAAACCATTCAAGATCTAAAAATGGAAGTAGAAACACTGAAGAAAACCCAAAGAGTGACAACACTGGATATAGAAACCCTAGGAAAGAAATCAGGAACCAGAGATGTGAGCATCAGCAACAGAATACAAGAGATGGAAGAGAGAATCTCAGGTGCAGAAGATTCCATAGAGATCATGGACACAACAATCAAAGAAAACGCAAAATGCAAAAAGATCCTAACTCAAAACATCCAAGAAATCCAGGACAAAATGAGAAGACCAAACCTATGGATAATAGGAGTAGATGAGAATGAAGATTCTCAAATTAAAGGGCCAGCAAATATCTTCAACAAAATTATAGAAGTAAACTTCCCAAACCTAAAGAAAGAGATGCCCATGAACATACAAGAAGCCTACAGAACTCCAAACAGACTGGATCAGAAAAGAAATTTCTCCTGACACATAATAATCAGAACAACAAATGCACTAAATAAAGACAGAATATTGAAAGCAGTACGGGAAAAAGGTCAAGTAACATAAAGGCAAGACTATTAGAATCACTCCAGATTTCTCACCAGAGACTATGAAATCCAGAAGATCCTGGACAGATGTTATGCAGACACTAAGAAAACACAAATGCCAGCCCAGGCTACTATACCCAGCAAAACTTTCAATTACCATAGATGGAGAAACCAAAGTTTTCCATGAAAAAACTAAATTCACACAATATCTTTCCACAAATCCAGCCCTTCAAAGGATAATAATGGGAAAACACCAACTCAAAGAAGGAAACTACACTCTAGAAAATATAAGAAATTAATCTTTTAACAAAACTAAAGGAAGACAGCCACAAGAACAGACTCCCATCTTTAACATCAAAAATGACAGGAAATAACACTAATTTTTCTTTGATTTCTCTTAACATCAATGGACTCAATTCCCCAATAAAAGAGCATAGACTAACAGACTGGCTACACAAACAAGACCCAACATTTTGCTGCTTACAGGAAACCCACCTCAGAGACAAAGACAGACACTACCTCAGAATAAAAGGCTGGAAAACAATTTTCCAAGCAAATGGCTTGAAGAAACAAGCAGGAGTAGCCATTCTAATATCGAATAAAATTGACTTCCAAGCCAAAGTTTTCAAAAACGACAAGGAGGGGCACTTCATACTCATCAAAGGCAAAATCCACCAAAATGAACTCTCAATTCTAAATATCTATGCTCCAAATGTAAGAGCAACCACATCCATTAAAGAAACTTTAGTAAAGCTCAAAGCACACATTGCACCTCACACAATAATAGTGGGAGACTTCAACACCCCACTCTCATCAATGGACAGATCCTGGAAACAGAATCTAAACAGAGACACATGGATACTAACAGAAGTTATGAAACAAATGGATTTAACAGATATCTATAGAATATTTTGTCCTAAAACAAAATGATATACCTTCTTCTCAGCACCTCATGGTATCTCTTCCAAAATTGACCATATAATTGGTCACAAAACAGGCCTTAACAGATACAAAAATATTGAAATTATCCCATGCATCCTAACAGATCACCACGGACTAAGACTGATCTTCAATAACAGCAGAAATAATAGAAAGCCAACATTCACATGGAAACTGAACAACACTCTACTCAATGATACCTTGGTCAAGGAAGAAATAAAGAAAGAAATTAAAGACTTTTTAGAGTTTAATGAAAATGAGGCCACAATGTACCCAAACTTATGGGACACAATGAAAGCAGTCCTAAGAGGAAAACTCATAGCCCCGAGTGCCTCGAAAAGGAAACTAGAGAGAGCATATACTAGCAGTCTGACAGAACACTTAGAAACCCTAGAACAAAAGGAAGCAAATTCTTCCAAGAGGAACAGACGCCAGGAAATAATCAAACTCAGAGCAGAAATCAACCAAGTGGAAACAAAAAGAACTATTCAAAGAATCAACCAAACCAGGAGCTGGTTCTTTGAGAAAATCAACAAGATAGATAAACCCTTAGCCAGACTAACTAGAGGGCAGAGGCACAGTATCCAAATTAACAAAATCAGAAATGAAAAAGGAAACATAACAACTGATCCCGAAGAAATTCAAAACAGATCCTACTACAAAAGCCTATACTCAACAAAACTGGAAAACCTGGAAATGGACAACTTCCTAGACAGCTACCAGGTACCAAAGTTAAATCAGGATCAGATTAACAATCTTAACAGTCCCATTTCCCCTAACGAAATAGAAGCAGTCATTAATAGTCTCCCAACCAAAAAAAGCCCAGGACCAGATGGGTTTAGTGCAGAGTTCTATCAGACCTTCAAAGAAGACCTAATTCCAACTCTCCTCAAACTATTCCACAAAATAGAAACAGAAGGTAGTCTACCCAATTCGTTCTATGAAGCCACAATTACTCTGATACCTAAACCACACAAAGATCCAACAAAGAAAGAGAACTTTAGACCAATATCCCTTATGAATATTGATGCAAAAATACTCAATAAAATCCTCGCAAATTGAATCCAAGAACACATCAAAAGGATCATCCATCATGACCAAGTAGGATTCATCCCAAGGATGCAGGGATGGTTTAATGTACGGAAATCCATCAATGCAATCCACTATATAAACAAACTCAAAGACAAAAATCACATGATCATCTCCTTAGATGCTGAGAAAGCGTTTGACAAAATCCAACACCCATTCATGATAAAAGTCATAGAAAGATCTGGGATTCAAGGCCCATACCTAAACATAATAAAAGCAATATACAGCAAACCAGTAGCCAACATTAAGCTAAATGGAGAGAAGCTGGAAGCAATCCCACTAAAATCAGGGACTAGACAAGGCTTCCCACTTTCTCCCTACCTATTCAATATAGTACTTAAAGTCCTAGCCAGAGCAATTCGACAATGAAAGGACATGAAGGGGATACAAATTGGAAAGGAAGAAGTCAATATATCACTCTTTGCAGATGAAGTGATAGTATATATAAGTGACCCTAAAGATTCTACCAGAGAACTCCTAAAACTGATGAACAGCTTCAGTGCAGTAGCTGGATATAAAATTAACTCAAGCAAATCAGTGCACTTTCTCTACACAAAAAATAAACAGCATGAGAAAGAAATTAGGGAAACAACACCCTTCAAAATAGTCACAAATAATATAAAATACCTTGGTTTGACTTTAACAAAGGAAGTGAAAGATCTGTATGACAAGAACTTCAAGTCTCTGAAGAAAGAATTTGAAGAAGATCTCAGAAGATGGAAAGATCTCCCATGCTCATGGATTGGCAGGATTAATATAGTCAAAATGGCTATTTTGCTGAAACCAATCTACAGATTCAACGCAATCCCCATCAAAATTCCAACTCAATCCTTCAATGAGATAGAAAGAGCAATTTGCAAATTCATCTGGAATAATAAAAAACCTAGGATAGCAAAAACTATCCTCAACAATAAAAGAACCTCTGGTGGAATCACCATGCTTGACCTCAAGCTGTGCTACAGAGCAATTGTGATTAAAAACTGCATAGTACTGGTATAACAACAGACAGGTAGACCAATGGAATAGAATTGAAGACCCAGAAATGAACCCACACACCTTGGGTCACCTTATCTTCAACAAGGGAGCTAAAACTATCCAGTGGAAAAAAGACAGCATTTTCAATAAATGGTGCTGGCACAACTGGTGGTCAACATGTAGAAGAATGCGAATTGATCCATTCCTTTCTCCTTGTACAAAGCTCAAGTCTAAGTGGATCAAAGACCTCTACATTAAACCAGAGACACTGAAAGTCATAGGGGAGAAAGTGGGGAAAACCCTGGAAGATATGGGCACAGGGGTAAAATTCCTAAACAGAACACCAATGGGCTGTGCTGTAAGATCACAAATCGACAAATGGGACCTTATAAAATTGCAAAGCTTCTGTAAAGTAAAAGATACTGTCAATAAGACAAAAAGGCCACCAACGGATTAGGAAAGAATTTTTACCAATCCTAAATCTGATAGGAGGCTAATATCCAATATTTACAAAGAGCTAAAGAAGCTGAACTTCAGAAATTCAAATAACAGCATTAAAAAATGGGGTACAGAGCTAAACAAAGAATTCTCAACTGAAGAATGCCAAAGGGCTGAGAAGCACCTTAAAAAATGTTCGAAATCCTTAATCATCAGAGAAATGCAAATCAAAACAACCCTGAGATTCCACCTCACACTAGTCAGAATGGCTAAGATCAAAAATTCAGGTGACAGCGGATGTTGGCAAGGATATGGAGAAAGAGGAACACTACTTCATTGCTGGTGGGATTGCAAACTGATGCAACCACTCTGGAAATCAGTCTGGCGGTTTCTCAGAAAACTGTACATAGTATTACCGGAAGATCCAGCAATGCCTCTTGAGCATATACCCAGAAGATATCCCAACTGGTAACAAGGACACATGCTCCACTATGTTCATAGCAGTCTTATTTATAATAGCCAGAAGCTGGAAAGAACCCAAATGTCCCTCAACAGAGGAATGGATACAGAAAATGTGGTGTATTTATACAATGGAGTACTACTCAGCTATTAAAAACAATGAATTTATGAAATTCTTGAGTAAATGGATGTATCTGGAGGATATCATCCTGAGCGAGGTAACCCAATCACAAAAGAAGTCACTTAATATGCACTCACTGCTAAGCAGAAATTAGCCCAGAAACCTAGAATACCTAAGATACAAGTTCCAAAACACAAGAAAACCAAGAAAGACCAATGTGTGGACACTTTATTCTTCCCTAGAATAGGGATTAAAATATACACGGAAGGAGGTGCAGAGACAAAGTTTGGAGCTAAAATGAAAGGATGGACCAACCAGAGAGTGGTCCATCAGATAATCAGCCACCAAATGCAGACACTACTGCATACACCAGCAGGATATTGCTGAAAGGACCCTGATATAGCTGTCTGCTGGGAGGCTTTGACAGTCCCTGACAAATGCAAAAGTGGATGCTCACAATCATCTATAGGGCAGAACACAGGGTCCCCAATGTAGGAGCTAGAGAGAGTACCCAAGAGCTGTAGGGGTCTGCAACCCTATAGATGGAACAACAATATGAACTAATCAGACCCCCCAGAGCTCATGTCTCTAGCTGCATATGTATTAGAAGATGGCCTAGTTGGTCATTATTCGGGAAGAAAGGCCCTTGGTCTAGCAATGTTTATATGCCCCAGTACAGGGAAATGCCAGGGCCAAGTAGTGGGAGTGGGAGGGTAGGGGAGCAGGGCGGGGGGGAGGAGGGTATAGGGGACTTTTGAAATAACACTTGAAATGTAAATGAAGAAATTCTCTAATAATAAATATATAAATAAAAAAGAAAAAAAAGAAAATTAAAAGTAGCAGTTCTAGCTTATCCTACACAAGTATTTCATTTGCAGTAAATAGCATGAACAGTAGCAGCTAGTGCAATATTATTTTGAGATAAAACACTATTTATTATTAGAAGAGACTCATTAAATTTTAGATAAATCCTATGCACCCCGGACCAAAAACAAAACAAAACAAACAAAAAAAACAAAGAACTTATACAATGTATATTATTAAGTCTAAGACACTTCTAGAAAACAGAAGTGCTGTGTAACCTTTGATTATTTCCAGGAAGTTACTCTGGGCACTTGGAGCAAATTTCTGGAAACCTTTGAGCCTTGAAGCATAATCTATGCATCAGAAACTTTTAGTAAACTATCACAAAGGATCTTCCCTGGCTGGAGGGAAGGCATGAGGTGGGGCACAAGGTTAGGGGGATGGAGCATTGTGGCTTCTCACAAAGCTAGATTCTCAAGATAAGTAGCAGTAAATGAGAAACTTCTCATCTGGACCTTGCTGCAGGCCTCTTGACTTTCCTAAGTGTTCCTTAGGTTGCTGTGGTCTTAAGTTATATGCAGTAAAAACTGTAGAGAGCAAGAGTTGAAGCTGCCTCTAGACTCTACCTATGCCTAACAGCAGATGAATGATCTCAAAAAAAAAAAAAAAAAAAAAAAAGTACCTAACTGCTGGGCATGGTTGTGCACACCTATAATCCCAGAACTCAGAGGCTGTACATTTCAAGGCCAGCCTGGTCTACAGATCGAATTCTGGAGAGCCAGGGATTGTTACACAGAGAAACCCTGTCTCCAAAACAAAAACAAAAACGGACCTCACTTTCTATGTTCCTTAGTCTCTCCACCTCTAAAATGTGAGTGTTCCATGAACAATAATATTTACAGAGTTGAATGTAGCACCTGATGTGTAGTAGGTGCTCTGTTAACATAGCCTATTGCTAGTGAGATAAAGACCCTTTCCTCTTTCAAATACATTACTGTATTCAGCATGTGCTTTTCTGGAACTCTTTCTGCCCCCAAAACTGTCAGTCCAGGAAAATTTTGTTTTGTTTTGTTTTGTTGGGGGGTGGGGTATCTATCTACCAACTACATGTCATTTTTTTGTTGTTGTTGTTTGTTTTCTGGACCATCACAGAATTGCAAACCATTTGTATGTGCCTCCTATGCTCATTTTCATTTTGTTTTTATTTTTGTTTTTGTGCTTTTTTTAAAAAAAATTATTTTTATTTCATATGTATGAATGTTTTTCTTGCACATGGTACATCTGAAAGACCCCCAAAG
>LR753316.1:2191944-2218858 GCA_902729485.2 Mus minutoides | reverse complement strand
GTTTTAGCCCTTAAAAATGCTAAGAAAATTAGAATCGGGGTCAGACTCCTCTATCCCTGTGTGGAATATGAGTCTCACCCTAGCTTGCTAGCTTAGAATAAACCTCCTGCTGTTTGCATCAAGTTCGGCTCTGGTGTCTTCCTGGGGGACGTGCTCTCCGGGGACTGGGTAAGGGTCTCCCCACACGGGGGTCTCTTCACATCCTGTGCCCATTGTGAAAGACCCACACATGAGAACTCCCATGTTCTGACTCAGGAAAGGCGACACCCCAAATCACTAAGGAGAAATGGTCTTGATGTAAAACACATGAGGCTTTATTGGAAGCCAGAGCTCTGGGGATGACTCGTATCCCGGAAGTGGATAGAGGAGTCGACCCCGAGGGTCGACCCCGAGGGAAAAGAGGACCTGATATTTATGGTCCCTCAAGGGGGAAAGGAGGAGGAGGAGGGAGTAGGGGATTTTTCTGATCTGACAATATCCATTCTTTCTACAGAAGAAATGGGTACACGGAAGATTTTCATGCTCAGGTGCACAGGTGCAAAGTGAAATCCACACACACTTGGCAGTGAGCTGTATCTCAATCCATCAACCAAACCACAAACACTCGGCAGTAAGCTGTATCAGTTGGCAAATACATGAATTCAAAGAACAGTATGGGCATACACACAGATTTAGGCTATTATACTCAGCTAAGTAAAGACTTTCTGCTAATAGTGAAATCTCTCTTCCCAGTTTCAGGGACTTTGTGACCTGTTACATTTTTCTCAGGATCTTTCAATTGCATTCTCTGGAACTGGTAAATAAACCTCGTTCCTCTGCAAGAGCAACAAGTGCTGTTAACGACTGAGCCATCTCTCTAGTCTATTTTTTGTTTGTTTGTTCTTTTTTTCTGAGTCAGGGCTGGTCTCTATAGCCCCATTCTAGCTTCCAATTCATGATCTCCATGTCTCAACCTTAGGAGTGATGGGATTAAAGGCATTAATCAGTACACCCAACTATTAGTCTGTCTTTATCTGAACACTCATCCTATTCCCAATCATAAACTACAAGTGCCTGAGGCATCTGTCTTTTCAAATGTTTCTTTACCAGTTAATGACACAAAGCAATAAAATAGTTTCTAAAAAACGAAGATCTTGGGCTTGGAGAGATAGTGCCTATGGATGGTACATACCCATAACTCAGTATTTGAGAGAAAAAAAATCAAGGGTATCACATAGTTGAGACTACTACCTGGCCTCAAAAAAGGAAATTGAGTTCTGTTATATAAATTACATTTTGCAAGGTTATTTATCTGACTCTTAAACCACTGTCTTGTTGGGGTAAAGATCAAATATTACCAATGGAATTGGAATTCTGTCCCCTAAAAATAGAAAAAGAACTGTATTAGGTATCACCTATTCTTTTTTTTTTTTTTTTTTTTGGATTTTTTGAGACAGGGTTTCTCTGTGTAGCCCTGGCTGTCCTGGAACTCACTTTGTAGACCAGGCTGGCCTCGAACCCAGAAATCCACCTGCCTCTGCCTCCCGAGTGCTGGGATTAAAGGCGTGCGCCACCACGCCCGGCAAGTATCACCTATTCTTGTTGTTACCAAAATTACAATGCAATTGTGAACAAATAGAGTAAGAACTGTCATTATAAACCAGGCATGGTGGCACATGCCTTTAATCCCAGCACTCAGAAGGCAGAGGCAGGCGAATTTCTGAGTTGGAGGCCAGCCTGGTCTACAGAGTGAGTTCCAGGACAGCCAGGGCTATATAGAGAAACCCTGTCTCGAAAAAAACCAAACCAAAAAAACCAAAAAACCAAAAAACCAAAACTGTCATTATATAATTGTATTTAGGGTGAAACCTGTATGAATGGCCTGAGCTACCAGTATTTTTTTTTTAATTTGAAATTGTATTATTCATTTAAGATGTTGGGGTTCAGGATTCACCCCATAAACCACACCCACACAGACCTCAATCAGACAAGGATAGCTCATTGAATGCATATCCTAAGACTGATCGATTAGGGTGGCAGCTCCCAGCTTCTGAGTTGTTTCAAAGATAGCATTAGGAACTTGAGATGTAACTCAGATATAGGGTACATACATACCATGGACAAGGTTGTGGATTTGAGTCCCAGCATCCACTACACAAAAATGGTCTGTCAGATTACACACATAAAACCTGGAAAGTCTGGCACAGTTATTGGAGGGCTTCTCTGACATTATGAAGGCCTGGATACAGTCCTTCATACCACATAAGTCTGAAACATTGGCACAAGTGTCTCATCTTAGCACTTTTAGAAAGTTGAGGCAAAAGGATCTGAATTCTGAGGCCAGGCTGGTTTACATTAAGTTCCAGGCCAGCCAAGACAACAAAGTGAGTCTCTGTACCAAAAGATTATAGAGATCTATCCAGACATGATGGTGTGTGCTTACCAATAGGAGGATCAGTCATTCAGCTTTGGTTACTAAGCCAGATTCTGATCTCAAAAAACAAACAAAACCAGGAAAGAGACAGGGCTAACACACTGCATACCTTTCTTTGTAACACCAGAGGTCACTGTAAGATATAAATTTCTAACACTCTTAAAGTGTTAGTCACAAGATTTATATTTATTTATTTTTGTTGTCCCACAAATAACAAACACCAATCTCAGTCAGATAGGGATGGTTTATTGAACACACACACACTAAAACTAATCAATCAGGGCTGTAGCTCAGAATTTGAGGGCTGGGGTTACAACCCCGAGCATTGTTCTGTGTCAGTTTATAAAGACAAAAACCACAAAAGTCATAATGAACTCATATGCAAATACAAGTCACTGACTTTTAATTTGATGGGTCCTATGTGAAGCTTATAATTGTGGAAGTTCATAACATACAGAACATAACAGGATATGTGTTAGCATAGCATTGCTCTGAATTAAGTTATTTTTCTTTGTCAATGACTGACATGTATATTATAGCAACAATCTGAAATAGCTGGTGGGCATGGAACAAAATGGGTACAGCTATGCTAGTGGGGCAGACCTCAACAATGGAATGCTTGCTTATTCATGAGACTATTTTTAACCCTCCAAAATTTTTACTTGCCTGTATTACATTTAAACATTTTTAAATTGTCTGACTATACTTCAACTAATAAGAAAACTTATTTAAGATTGTAGAGAGCCTTACTTCAAAGTTTTCCTTGAAGTGTCTTCAGAATCCCTTTTCCAGCAAAAATGTAATACAGTTTCATAGTTCAGTAGATACATGCAGACTTGAAATTACAAGACATTAATTATTAAATTTACCAAATGTGGGCAGTTGCTCATAGATCTTCACTCCTGACCCTACTCACATTTCTGAATTCTAACTCAAAAATCATAATTTTTCCATTCTACCTATATCACCCTACATACATTAAATAAATGTTCTTAAAAGACTTGTGGAGCTGGAGAGATGGCTCTTAGGTTTAAGAATGCATGCTGTTTTTGTAGAGAACTGGATTTTGGTTCTCAGCACCCACACCAGACATCCTATAACTGCCAGTAACTCCAGGTCCTGGGGAATACAGTGCTTCAGGTCTTTGAATACCCATACACATATCATTTGGAAAAAAATTAAAGATATTCATATTATGAGTTTGATAAGGAGACTATTTTTCAGACCAACACTTTTCAGTGAAATCAAGGAATTATGGCAAAACATAGGTCGAAGTGGGCAGGGGACAAAGCTCTGGGTTGTAGCAGATACACACCATGTTCAAGGCCCTTGATTAGATGTCCTTAACAAAATATATTAAACATAAAAAGAAAGAACATGGATGTGGAAACTCATGAAACAAAGCACTGTGCTAATTCTAAAGGGAATAAAAGGTTGCTTATTCTAAGGCAAGTGTGGTCATGCCCTGTGAACATGAAGTTGCCTTAAAAAAATACCATGACATATTATGAAAGTAGTTACATGAACTTTAAAAAAAAGGTCGTGCATACAGTCATTCTGTACAAAGTCCTGGCTGACCCTGTAACTCACAGTATAGATCAGGGTGTTCTAGGACTCAGTTTTGCCTGCTTATTTTCCGCCCAGGACTGGGATTATGGGTGGCCTGTCGCATCTATCAGAAATTTATATGCAGGTTCTGGGGAATCCCAGCTCCATTCCCTGTGCTTGCGTGAGCCATATCCCCAGGCTTTAGAGGGGCTCTAGTCAGTACTGTCTACTTTCTGAGGATTTCTGTTTTTTAATGCTGCCCTATAATCCTGTAACAAGCACTTAAAAACCACCTTTGCTAAAAATCACTGATTCTTACTTTGACCAACAAGATGAGCTGAAAGCAAGATAGAAGCTTGGCCTTCATTTTGTGCCTGTGTCATTCTAGTTCCAGCTTAATTTGCATAAGCATGTTAGTCATTCCAGGAGTGTCAGTTTACACAGCCAGTCCTACTCCTTCTAGGCTGAAGGTGCAGACTGCTCATTTCCCTATACCTGAATTCATCTTAGATTCCAGGAACAGCAAGACTTCAAAGGCCAGGCCCCTGTCAGATAAGGGTAATTAAGGAAGAATGCGAGGCAGCTTCTTATAGCTTAAATAACCAACTTGTAGGAACAGGATTGTGTCTAGTCAGGGCTTCTTCAGTCTGCTTTGCAGAGCCAGGGCTGTAATAAAGATCAAAAGACGACACCATGGCCAAGACTTCTAATAGGTATACATCTCACCCTGTACCCCAGGAACTATAGTTACTTACTACATTTAAACCTAAAAGTCATTTCAGAATTCCCCAAAGAGGAACTTGAGGGTCATTGAAATTTATGTGTTCCTTTCCTCAACATGTTGGTTAAATAGTTCTCTGCGTTTTATCTCTTTAATTGGAGAATCAGTGTGGAGGGCACGCTGAGCTTGTTGAGACTGGGGACTTTGTCCTTCCATTTTTTTAAAATATAGTTCTAGCACCATAGAGAACTATTGCAGGAATATCACACCAGGGGAGGAATCCAGGCCAGCCTCAGCCTCAAACATACAGGAAAGGTACACTTAACAAACATGTGGCTACTGGACTCAAATTTCCAACATCTTAAATTAAATAAAAAAAAAAGTATTAACTTGTATATTGTGATTTACACATGTCATTCTAGCACTTTGGAAACTGAGGCAGAGGATTTCCAAGAGTTCCAAGCTAGCTGGGCTATACTATATTATGTTACACATATATATTAGCACATTGATATAATAGTGGGTTTGTATTTAAATCCAGCTTTGCCTTTTTAGCTGGGTGGTATTCGGCAAATTATTAAACCACTTGCTTGACTTTGGAAAATGAAATCTGATCAAAACACTGTAAAAAATTCTCAAAGAGCTAATACATTTAAAAAAATTAAAAGTACAGAAAAGGAAAAGATGTACAAGAGCTGGGGCCTGGTGGCACATGCCAGAGTCTGGAGTTCAAGGTCATCTTTCGCTATATACTTAGTTGGAGGTCAGCACAGGCCACAGAAAGTCATGTAAAATGACCAAAAGAACAATGGGTATGTATGTTAGTTACTTCTCTGTTGCTGTGGCATAACAACATGGTTTATGTTTCTAGATGTCTAAGGAGCTTCTCATGGCCAGTAAGCATAGCAGTAAGTGGCAGGCTTGCAGAACAAAGAGTTCAAACAGGGAATGGGGTTAGACTACAAACACTCAAAGCCCAACCCAGTGACATGATCCCTCTAGCAAGGTTCTATCTTTCAAAAGGAACAAAGAGTTCAGATACAAGGTCCTATGGAGGACATTTCTCATGTAAGCCATGAGTGTACAAGATGGTTAGTTATTAGGGAAATACAAAATTGAAACACTAGTCAAGCTACTTCACACTCATCTAAGTACTAAAATGACTCCAATTATGAAATATTGGCACAGATAAGAAGCAACTGTAACCCTATGTTCTTTGGAATTTAAAATGATACAGCCACTATGGATCAAATTTGACAGCTAAACTGTCATCCAACCAATTTAAACTTATCTCTGGCTAGTTTACAAATAAATGAGACTCAGACTATGGTTATTTTATTTGGCTTTGACAATTACTTTTGTGTGTATGGGGAGGGGTAACTCCAAAATTTACTCTTCTAACTGATGGCTACCTTTCGAGCAGTATACCCCAGATATTTGCTGTTTCTCCTGGCCACATGGCCATGGCCCATCTCCTCTCATGGCAGGTTCCTCTGTTGCTGATAGCTCTGAGGCTAATTGTATTTAATGTTAATTCTGTTCCCCTCGAATAAGGAAGGAGTCGGCACTCGGGTGATTTCCTGTAAACCTTCTTCCCACCTTAATTTATAAATGAAGGCTAGAGCTGGTGATTGGGCAGAGAAAGAGTGGAAGGTGGAGCTGAAAGTTTTGGGAGAGAAAGAGAGAGGAGGAAGGAGGAGGAGGAAGAAGGAAAGCAGAGCAGAAGCACCTGGCCTGGAGAAACCACATGATATAAGGTGTCTTTTATATGGGGAAAATGGTAATGTAGTGATAGATCTTCCCAATCTAGGTGCACAACATGTATTCATATTAATTGAGTTGTGTTTTCATTACCTGAGCTTATTTGGGTTGGAGATTTACTGCAACATTCCTCCTCTCTTCCCGTTCTTCCTTCGTATTCACCACTACCCACCTCTCATATCCCTCACTTCTCTCTCTTCTCCACCCCAAAGCAGGTAACTCAAATCCTATCTAAGCCCTCCGCTAACTGGCTGTAGTAGATTTTATTTAACCAATAGTTTTTTTCCCTTGTTCCGGTCAACCCCGCTAGCTCCAGTTAGCCCTGCTCGCTCTGGCCAGCCCCGCTCGCTCTGGCCATCCCGTTCGGTTGGGGGGGGCCCTCTCTCCAGCCGGCCGGCCCCTAACCAATAGTTTTAAATCAAGGAACAAGGTTTGCATAAGAAAAGCTTGCAAATGTGAGAATTCATTCATAGCCCTATACCTTCCTTTATGGTACAGTATTTAGTATTATAAAACATAGCAACATACCAAACCTCAACACTAAAGTTTTATGCTGTTCAGCACTCTTTTTTTTTTTTTTTTTTTTTTTTTTTTTTTTTTTTTTTTTTTTTTTTTTTTTTTTTTTTTTTTTTTTTTTTTTTTTTTTGGTTTTTCAAGACAGTTTCTCTGTATAGCCCTGGCTGTCTTGGAACTCACTTTGTAGACCAGGCTGGCCTTAAACTCAGAGATCCGCCTGCCTCTGCCTCCTCCTGAGTGCTGGGATTAAAGGCGTGCGCCACCACGCCCGGCTTGTTCCGCTTGTATTTTGTGCAGATAAACTGATGCATGTGTTCACACAATATAGAACATGGTCCTCAGCCAAGGCTACACAGAGAAACCCTGTCTAGAAAAACAACAAACAAACAAACAAACAAACAAAACCAATAAAACCAAACCAAACCAAAACAAAACAAAACAAAAAAATCATGGTCCATTGTCGTGTGCCTCTCTTGACCAGCAAGAAGGACATGACCCCCAAGCTCTTCTTTTAACAGTTTATTCTGGAAACCTTTGAAAATATTTCTGAGTTCGAGGCCAGCCTGGTCTACAAAGTGAGTTCCAGGACAGCCAGGGCTTTACAGAGAAACCCTGTCTCGAAAAATCCAAAAAAAAAAAAAAAGAAAATATTTCTTCTGACTAGTTTATCCTAAATTCCCCTGGCTAACTCTAACTCCCTTACTCTGACTAACTCTAATTGACCCTGTCTAAATCTAACCTAACTCTACCTAACTCACCCTGACTCACTCACCTTGACTCCCAGGCCCTTACTAACTGCCTCTGACTCTAACTACCCCTGACCAACTGACTCTCTCTAATAGAACACGGGGAAAGCCAGCCCATAGGCTAGACAGTACTAGGCCAACCAATCCCAGTAAGTCATGTGGTGACAGCAGATAGGTCCACATAAGCAAGCCAGATGATCAGCCTTAGCCAATTGAGTACTTGTGTCCCTGAGAGCACTTGCTATTGGGCTAGCAGAACGCAGAAGCCAGCCCCCTCTTAAAGGCACCATACTGCGCAGCTCTCTACAGTCCTTAACCTCAAAGCTTTACTTACTATAGTCAGTATCATGATGAGGATATAGCTCAAGTGGCAGTGCATCTTCCCAATACATGCAAGACTTTGTGTCCATCCTGACACAAACAAAAAGGAACAGTGTCTGTCAGTGCATAAGCAAGTCAATCAGGATGGACAAACTCCTATAGATTTGGAACTATCACTGGTAAAATCCACAGATTCTGGCAATAATGACACCTTAGTACTTCAGAAGCACTAAAGCGTCAAGGAAGGCAGACCAAAAAGATTCTGCTCATTCTAGACCCATGCCTATGTGAAAGATTATATACTAATTCATCATTTCTATAACACTCTAGGAAAGGAAAATTCATAACTTCAGAAGACAGTGCATTCTAGCATTCTAGGGACAGACAAGATACTGACTTCAACGTGGTGGCACACGTCTTTAATCCCAGCACTCGGGAGGCAGAGGCAGGCGGATTTCTGAGTTCAAGGCCAGCCTTGTCTACAAAGTGAGTTCCAGGACAGCCAGGACTATACAGAGAAACCCTGTCTCGAAAAACCAATCAATCAATCAATAAATAAATAAACAAACAAACAAACAAACAAATAAATAAATAGATAAATAATACGGACTTCAAGGTAACTTTCTTGAGTGAGGGCAAGATATACTAGATTTTGGGGATATAGATGAGGTCTCAACCTGTAACCCAGCCTGTCCTTGAACTTCTTCTGCTATAGTGCTGGAATTACAGGAATATCTCACCACAATGTATTGTAAGTACCAAGAATTGAACCCAGAGTGGTCATCTACACTAGGCAGTCAATATCTGAGCTGAAATTAAGTTATGCTCCAGTCTTTTTTTTTTCTTAAGGCATTTTTATTAGATATTTTCTTCATTTACATTTCAAATGCTATCCCCAAAGCTCCCATAACCTCCCCCTGTCTGCAACCAAACCCTCCCAGTCCTGCTATCTGGCCCTGATATTCCCCTATACTGGGGCATATGATCTTCACAATACCAGGACCTTTTCTTCCATTGATGGCTGACTAGGCCACCCTCTGCTACATATGCAACTAGAGACACAGCTGTGGGGGGCACTGGTTAGTTCATATTGTTGTTCCTCCTATAGGGTTGCAGACCCCTTTAGCTCCTTGGGTACTTTCTCTAGCTCTTTCATTAGGGGCCCTGTGTTCCATCCACTAGTTGACTGTAAGCATCCACTTCTGTATTTCCAGGCACTGGCATAGCCTCACAAGAAAGAGCTATGTCAGGGTCCTGTCAGCAAAATATTTCTGGCATATGCAATAGTGTCTGGGTTTGGTGGTTGTATATGTGATGGATCCCCAGGTAGGGCAGTCTCTGGATGGTCTTTCCTTCCATCTCAGCTCCAAAATTCTCTCTGTAACTCTTTCCATAGGTATTTTGTTCCCCATTCTAAGAAGGAGCAAAGTATCCACACTTTGGTCTTCCTTCTTCTTGAGTTTCCTGTGTTTTGGAAAATCTTGAATATTCTAAGTTTCTGCACTAATATCCACTTATCAGTGAGTGCATTTCATGTGTCCCCCTTTCTCTACATTGTTGCCAGCGTCTTCTGTCACCTGAATTTTTGATCTTAGCCATTCTGACTGGTGTGAGATGGAATCTCAGGATTGTTTTGATTTGCATTTCCTTGATCATTAAGGATGTTGAATATTTTTCCAGGTGCTTCTGAGCAATTCAGTATTCCTCAGTTGAGAATTCTTTGTTTAGCTCTTTACCCCATTTTTTAATGTGGTTATTTGATTTTCTAGAGTCCATCATCTTGAGTTCTTTATATATTGGATATTAGTCCCCTATCTGATTTAGGATTGGTAAAGATCCTTTCCCAATCTCTTGGTGGCCTTTTTGTCTTATTGACAGTGTCTTTTGCCTTACAGAAGCTTTGCAATTTTATGAGGTCCAATCTTTCTTTCTTTCTTTCTTTCTTTCTTTCTTTCTTTCTTTCTTTCTTTCTCTCTCTCTCTCTCTCTCTCTCTCTCTCTCTCTCTCTCTCTCTTTCTTTTTATTTATTTTTTTTTTTTTGAGACAGGGTTTCTCTGTGTAGCCCTGGCTGTCCTGTCCTGGAACTAACTTTGTAGACCAGGCTGGCCTCGAACTCAGAAATCCACCTGCCTCTGCCTCCCAAGTGCTGAGATTAAAGGCATGTGCCACCACTGCCTGGCAAGGTCCCATTTTTCTTTTCTTTCTTTGTTTTTGGGGGGGGGGGTTGTGACAGTGTTTCTCTGTGTGGCCCTGGCTGTCCTGGAACTCACTTTGTAGACCAGGCTTGTCTCAAACTCAGAAATCCGCCTGCCTCTGCCTCCCAAGTGCTGGGATTAAAGGCGTGCACCATGCCCGGCCCCATTTTTCAATTCTCCATCTTACAGCACAAGCCATTGCTATTCTGTTCAGTAATTTTTCCCCTCTGCCCATGTCTTCGAGGCTTTTCCCCATTTTCTCCTCTATAAATTTCAGTGTCTCTGGTTTTATCTGGAGTTCCTTTATCCACTTAAACTTGACCTTAGTACAAGGAGATAGGAATGGATCTATTCACATTCTTCTACATGATAATTACCAGTTGTGCATGCACCGTTTGTTGAAAATGCTGTCTTTTTTTTCCAATGGATGGTTTTAGCTCCCTTGTCAAAGATCAGATGACCATAGGTGTGTGGGTTCATTTCTGGGTCTTCAATTCTATTCCATTGATCTACCTGTCTGTCGCTGGACCAGTACCATGCATGTTTTTGTTTTGTTTTGTTGTTTTGCTTTGTTTTGTTTTGTTTTGTTTTTCATCACAATTGCTCTGTAGCACAGCTTTTGGTCAGGTGTGGTGATTCCACCAGAGATTCTTTTATTATTGAGAGGAGTTTTGCTATCCTAGGTTTTTTTGTTATTCCAGAAGAATTTGCAAATTGCCCTTTCTAATTCCTTGAAGAATTGAGTCAGAATTTTGATGGGGATTGCATTGAATCTGTAGATTGCTTTAGGCAAGATAGCCATTTTTACTATATTGATCCTGCCAATCCATGAGCATGGGAGATCTTTCCATCTTCTGAGATCTTCTTTTCTTTCTTCAGAGACTTGAAGTTCTTATCATATAGAACTTTCACTTCTTTAATTAGAGTCACACCAAGGTATTTTATATTATTTGTGATTATTGTGAAGGGTGTTGTTTCCTTAATTCTTTCTCAGCCTGTTTATCCTTTGGGTAGAGAAAGTTCACTGATTTGTTTGAGTTAATTTTATATCCAGCTACTTCACTGAAGCTGTTTATCAGGTTTAGGAGTTCTCTGATGAAATTTTTTTTTAAAGATCTATTTATTATATGTAAGTACACTGTAGTCATATTCAGACACCCCAGAAGAGGGTGTCAAATCTCATTACAGATAGTTGTAAGCAACCATGTGGTTTCTGGGATTCCAACTTGGGACCTTTGGAAGAGCAGTCAGTGCTCTTAACTGCTGAGCCATCTCACCAGCTGCCCCCCCCTTTTTTGTTGTTGTTTTTATTTTGTTTCTGTTTTTGAGACAGGGTTTTTCAGTGTAGCCCTGGCTGTCCTGGAACTCACTCTGTAGACCAGACTGGTCTTGAATTCAGAAATACCACCTCCCGGCCTAATTATAATTTTAAATTTCTTCTACTTTAATTGTTCTTTTTGTCAAGAGATCTCAAGGGTTTCAGTAGCACCAAATATGACGCTCTTATATCTACAAGGAGTTTACAGGTAACCAATTGAAGTTAACATAATTTACCAGGAGCTTAAACTGAAAGAGGTATGACCCCTTTTCCTCCAGAATCTGGACTGGTTTTGGCTGAGGAACACATTTGTGGTTGAAAGTGCCAGGAACATGTAGTGCTGCCACAGTGGCCTGATTTATTTTCTTTATAGAAAACCTTTGCAGGGCTGGTGAGATGGCTCAGCGGGTAAGAGCACCCGACTGCTCTTCCAAAGGTGATGAGTTCAAATCCCAGCAACCACATGATGGCTTACAACCACCCTAAATGAGATCTGATGCCCTCCTCTGGTGCGTCTGAAGTCAGCTACAGCGTACTGATGAAGAATAACAATAAAAACGAATCCTTGGACTGGAGAGACCAACTGGAGCGAGCGGGGCTGTCCGGAGTGAGAGGAGCCGAACCGGGAAGGCCGGAGCGAGTGGAGTGGAGCGAGCGGGGAGTGAACAGGGCTGACCAGAGCGAGCAGGCTGTATGGGGGTGGCTGGAGTGAGCGGGGCTGGCCAGAGCGAGCGGGGTCGAGTGGAGCATGCGGGGTTACTGGAACAAGGGGAAAAAAAAAGAAAACCTTTGCTGTCTCTATTGTCAAACACCTCTTGGACCATTTCTAATAATTTTGACCTATTCTTTCCTTCAAACTCACTCATCTTTTGTATTTTTTCCCCATACATCTGAAGCTGACTGGTTACAAATGCCAGGTTAATTGCCTTCAGATTTGCTGGGTCTTCTAGATCTATAGGAGCATATAGCCAGCATGCCTCCAGAAAGTGCTTAAAGAACACTGAAGATGATTTTTCTGAGCACTATTTTACATCAACTACTTTAGAAGGACTAGGTTTGTAAGCCTAAGGCCCTCCAGTAGAGCCTGGTATCACTAATGGGTGACCTTTTGTCCCATACTTCCAATCTAGTTTCCTTCTGGATAGAGCCTTGTCAATTGCTTCCATTCTCAGGTCATTGTCAAGAGTATATAATCTAAAGGCCAGGCAGTGGTGGTACATGAGGCAGAGGCAGGTGGATTTCTGAGTTTGAGGCCAGCCTGGTCTACAGAGTGAGTTCCAGGACAGCCAGAGCTACACAGAGAAACCTTGTCTCAAACCCCCCCCCCCCCAAAAAAAAAAAAAATGGAACACACAAAATGGAATCATCCTTTCTGGACCGAACAGAGAGGAAGGACAGGTCCTAGAGTTTTTCTGCTTCTGCTTTGGGCATAGAAGTGGAAACAGAAGTTGCAGGTTGACAGGGGAGGAGGAGACTGAACTGGGAGTTTCATCTGCTTCAGGAGTAAGAGTGGAAACAGAAGTCATAGGCCTGCCTGGTGAAGATACTGAAGCTGCAGGCTAGTGTGTGTGTGTGTGTGTGTGTGTGTGTGTGTGTGTCTGTCTGTCTGTCTGTCTGTCTGTCTGTCTGTGTAAGGGGGGCACAAACTCTTGATGGGTGGTATGGGGAGAAGAAAAGATGGAGGGCATCTTTGGGGGGCAGGGGCCCAAGAAGTAGTTCAGTGAAGTTATTTCCCTAGAGGCTGAGGAGTTGGAGAAGGAGGAGGAGAAACCAATGGGCTCCAGAGAGGTGGAGGCAGTGGAGAGTGAAAAGGAATGTTTGGAAGGAGGGAGTAACGGGTCCTCCTGAGAGTCCTATAGAATAGGATTTTTGAAGAGATTTTGGTTCCCAGTCAGGGGTCTCTAGGGAGTTTTCTTTGCCACCTTGACCATTCAGATCATTCAAACCTTCATCCTTGGGGGCAAATTAGATGTTGCTTCTGCCCAGGGTAGAATATATTCTCTTTGGTTCAGGCATACCTAAGGCGGCATTGGTTATGGCACAGGCCTCCTGGGAGTTGAAGGTGCCCTCTGGTGGGCATTCAACCCAAAATATAGGCCATTCCAGCTCACAGCAGAATGGGAGGTGATAGGACAATCATAATCCTGCTTAATTATAGGAATGCAAAGTTTGTCAAATCCATTTACAATGTTTGTAAAAGTTTGTAAAAAGATAGTTTAAAAGGAGTGTCATGGCCAGGCGTGGTGGCGCATGCCTTTAATCCCAGCAGAGGCAGGTGGATTTCTGAGTTCAAGGCCAGCCTGGTCTACAGAGTGAGTTCCAGGACAGCCAGGGCTACACAGAGAAACCCTGTCTCGAAAAACCAATAAATAAATAAATAAATAAATAAATAAATAGATGAATAAATAAATAAATAAATAAATAAAAGATTTAAAAAAAAAAAGGAGTGTCATGCTTACTGGTCTTGTTACCTATTTTGTCCATCTGTCCACTCACCCCAAGCTCAGACTACTGAGGGCTAACAGCAAGGAAATAGCAAGGATGAGATAAATAATAATTTAAAAATATTGGATACAGGAAACCAAAAAACAGGCACCAATGAAACAAAACAAATCAAACAAAACAAAATTGAAAACAAACAAAAAACTAAGCCAAACCAAAACCAAAAACCAAAACAAGAGAGGCAGAGCAATGTCTTACTTGTGCCCTGGATAGGATTTGGTGTACCTTACCAGGTGCCTTCTTTCCCCAGACAGGCAGGATGCCACCAGAACAGTAGCAGATGTTACAGGAGGAGATGCCTTACTATGACTTATGATTTATGGATGTAGGAATTCTCAGGTGCTTGCTGATGTTTCCCTCCCCACCACTCCCCGTTCACATCAGTAGTTCATGGAACCAAGAGCATGTCCCTGGGCCTTGGAATTTCCTCAAAGTGTGCATGCCAAAGAGAAGTAGCTCTTTTGGCCCCCAAATCTGGGTTGGGTTATAATTTCACTGGGGCCTCCAGGAATGTTGAGCCCATCAAGCAAGAATGAAGACTACTGTCCAAATTAAGGCTAATTAAGCAAGTTTCATTTACTATGCATATGCTGGACTCTCCAAAGTAGGGTTTGAGAGATCAGTGAGGGTTAACATTTTTGAGGTCTTTTTAAAAGGAGCAAATAGATTTTCAGAGGAATTTGGTAGCATAAGGACTTGGCAAGCAAGTAACAGAAGCAGACATCAGGTAAGATTATTCAACAAATCATTTTGGCAGAACATCTCAAGATACCTCAAGATTACTTGACAAAATATCTTAATCTTATAGGGCATAGATTCATAGTTTAGGGTATGTTCAAAGGGTAAGTAAAACTCTATAGGGTGGGGAATGGGGAAACACGTCAAATTCCAGAAATAGGTTAAAGTGTGGTCAAACTTGTGTTTCATAGTAAACAAAAATGAACTTATTCTGACCTCGTAACAAAATTGCATCAAAAGTTTAAGATACTCAGGAGGCAGAGGAAGGCAGATTTCTGAGTTTGAGGCCAGCCTGATCTACAAACTGAGTTCCAGGACAGCCAGGGCTATACCAAGAAACCCTGTCTCAAGAAACAAACAAACAAACAAACAAACAAACAAACAAAAAAAGAAAAGTTTGAGTCAGGCTGGTCCATCAATTCTTAACTGTACTCCCCAAACACACTAAAATCCTGTGAATTCCCATAGCCCTGAACACTCAAAGCACCTAAAGGTATTGTCAAAAACATACATTCCTGCCAAAGAACATTTATTTCAGTTATCAAAATCTCTGTTTTTGTGGTTGGGGTGTCTGAAGTGGTAGAGTGTTGCCTCATTTAGGAGACTAACATCAAACAAACAACAAAAAAGGACATTTTATATTCTAAGTTCAAGAAAGACTTTAGCAATTTAAACATGCCCTTCAAAAGAAAAGGTAACTTCCCCATATCCAGGTTTGTACAGTGATTATGAACAGATTTTGTCTTAAAACCATTTTAATATAAATATGTTGGGGTAAATTAAGACTCAGTTGATAGGAGAAGAGGCCCTTGGTCCTGTGAAGGTTTGATGCCCCAGTGTAGGAGAATGCCAGGACAGGGAAGCAGGAGTGGGTGGATTGGTGAACAGGGTAAGGGGGAATGGGATAGGGAGTTTTCAGAGGGGAATTGAGAAAAAGGGATAACATTTGAAATGTAAATAAAGAAAATATCTAATAAAAGTATTATCCAGACGTGGTGGCCCACGCCTTTAATCCCAGCACTTGGGAGGCAGAGGCAGGCAGATTTCTGAGTTTGAGGCCAGCCTGGTCTACAAAGTGAGTTCCAGGACAGCCAAGGCTATACAGAGAATCCCTGTCTCGAAAAACCAACCAACCAACCAACCAACCAAACAAACAAACAAACAAAAAAAAAACATTAATAAAAGACTCAGGGCTGGAGAGATGGCTCAGCAGTTAAGAGCACCAATTGGGGCTGGAGGATAAGAGCACTGACTGCTCTTCCAAAGGTCCTGAGTTCAAATCCCAGAAACCGCATGGTGGTTCATAACCATCTGTAACGAGATCTGACACCCTCTTCTGGAGTGTTTGAATATAGCTACAAGCCGGGCATGGTGGCGCACGCCCATAACCCCAGTACTCTGGAGGCAGAGGCAGGCAGATTTCTGAGTTTGAGGCCAGCCTGGTCTACAGAGTGAGTTCCAGGACAGCCAGGGCTACACAGAGAAACCCTGTCTCAACAAACAAACAAACAAACAAACAAGATATAGCTACACTGTACTTATATATAATAAATAAATAAATCTTTAAAAAAAGACACAGTTAAAGGATTATCAGAAGGCTAAAAGGTTTAGCTATCACATTTAGATACATGGTTTTTGTATTTGAAAATTAGTTTCCAATGGAATAATATTTATGAGAGAATCTGTTTATTCTATTTATTTATTTTAAAAATTGGCATATCTGCCAAACTCTGTGGCACATGCTTTTAATCTCAGCACTCAGGAGGCAGAGACAGGTTGATCTCCATGAGTTTTAGGCCAGTTGTGGCTATGTAGTAAGACTTGAGAAAAGTAAAATAATAGAAAATTTAATTCTCAGTCTTGACCAAACCTTGTTTGTTTATCCAATTATTAATTTGAGACAGGGTCTCAACCTGTAGCTCAGACTGGCCACAAATTCTTGATCTAGTTTCTTTAGTACGTTCTGTCACTTTTGCTTCCATTTCTACTTTCTTGTGCTGGCAGAAAATAAAGTCAGGAGCAGGTGAGATGGATCAGAGAGTAGAATTCCTTGTTTCAAAAGTCCAACACCTGAGTTTTATCCCTAGAACTATGATAGAAGTTGAGAATGGTGGTGGTGGCACATGCTTTTAATCCTAGCACTAGGGAGGAAGGTATAGGTGGATCTCTGTGAGTTCTAGGCCAGCAGAAACCCAATTCCTAAAAGCTACTCTTTAATCTTCATGTGCCTGCCCAAACTGCCCATTTCTCCCACAAGTCACACATGCATATAAGTGTAAAAACTATAAGTAAAACTAAATTATAAAAAATATAGTTTACTATCTAAAATGCATGGCAACTGGCAAACACACATAGCCAAATAATACAAGTGAAATTCTTACCCTTTCTAGTAGGATACTAATTTTTTTTCCTTTTGGTTTTTTGAGACAGGGATTCTCTGTGTAGCTGTCTTGGAACTCACTTTGTAGACCAGGCTGGCCTCGAACTCAGAAATCTGCCTGCCTCTGCCTCCTGAGTGCTGGGATTAAAGGCATGTACTACCATGCCTAGCTCAGTAGGATACTAATAAGGAGAAGGGAACCCTCTGTGTTGTGTTAACATCTAATTTAAATTAAAAGGAGTTACTTGTGGTGGCAGTCACTTCTGTCACTGGCAGAACCTAGAGTCATTACAGAAAAGTCAGGCATGCATGGTGCTGCACACCTATGATCCCAGTCGAGACACCAAGGTCAGGAGTTGAAGGTTGGTCTTGACTTAGATTCAGATCCAGAAAACTCATCCCAGGAGATTGACATTGTATAAAGAACTTAATCAGATTCTGCAGTGGAGTAAACCCAGATTGTTTACTGGACCTTGTAAGAACTTGTTGAGCCCCTCCTGTGCTCCAGGCATTGCTAGGTACTAGTAAGAGGTGTTGCTGGTGGTTGGGAATCTATCAAATCATATTCTTTTGCTTTCTTTTCTTATCCTCCACCTGCCTAGCCCTAAGGCTTTCCTGTGTCCCAGACTGGCCTTGAACTTGCTGTGTAACTGAGGATGATCTTAAACTACTATCTTCTTTGTTCTACTTCCCAAGATCACTGCTTGAGAACAGGCGTTGTCCATCAAAAACAAGTGTTGTTTTTTTTTTTTTTTATTTTAATTGAAATAGATGTTTTTTTCATCTCATACAGGACTACAGGGCATTCTGACCACAGTTCTCACTTGCCCACAATTTTACTTCAGGAAGGAGCAGGCCTCCAAGAGCTAACAATACAAGGCCAAAATCTTTAGACGCTTCAGGCTGAGCAGAGCAATCTAGTAGGAAGAAATGAGTCCCAAGAACAGGAAGAAGTGTCAAACACACCTTCATCAGATCCCACTGTTGGAAATCTCACCAATATACCAACCAATCTAACAGCCATAATATACACACAGAGGACCTGGTGCAGACCCATGCAGACCCTGAGCTTGTAGCTTTAGTCTGCAATATGAGACCTGCTTAATTGAATGATGGGTCATTCTCCTGGTGTCCTCCATTCCCTCTAACTCCGACAATCTTTTTGCCCCCTCTTCCATGGGGTTCCCTGAGTTCTGAGGGGAGGAACCTAGTAAGAGACCTCCACCTTAGGCTTTTTCTCCTCATGTGTGCCTGTGGTTTTCTGCACCTGCTTCCATTTGCTGTCAGAGGAAAGTCTCTGATGACTACTGGGCAATGCATTAATCTATGAGTATAGCAGCATGTTATTAGGAATGAGTGTGTTTGTTTACTATTATTTTTAAAGCCAGTCCTGTTTGGTTCTATCCTAGGTCTCTGGGGTAGCCAATATCCAGTTCCTGGACACCAGGTAGTGTTGGACAGGGCCTCCTTTTGCTGGCACAGGTGTTAAGTTAAACCACCCATTGGTTAGCCACTCCCAAAGTTCTGAGTCACCGGCACTTGCACATCTTGCAGGCAGGACAGATTGTATATTAGTCAAAGGTTTTGTGGCTGGGTAGGTGTTCAGGTTTCTTCTTCAGTAATCTGTAGAGTACCTTCCTGTACTAGAGACATAGTGGTGAAGGTTCTATGCAGGTACCAGTTCAACCTCTCTACATTCAATGAGCTGCATGGATGTTGTCCTATGCAATGGGACCCTTCTGTCAGCCTAACATCAGCCTTGGTTTTGGGGAGATGTCCACAGGAGCCCCTTTGCCACCAAACTTTGACTCGGGATCATTATCTAGCTATTCACTTTAATGTATGTAAATACATTAAATGTATGTATGTAAGTTCTTTAATGTAAGGCCTCATGGTACAGTTCTGTATTTACAGTAGGCACTAATGAATGTTTCTTCTATGAAGGGTTGTGAGTTATTCAAAAGGGCTGTGTAATTGCAATTCAAAGCCTGTGTCTTCACACTGGAACCTTCTAAAGAATTGTGACCTTCCACAGGAGATCAACCTCTCCAAATCTTTTCTTATCTATGCTACATCCACTCCAGTAGTGAACCCCTGACAGGCTGGAAAATCTGGGCACGGTCCGGAGGCAAAAAGTTCACGGAAACTTAGTCTCCTGGAATTGTGGCATCCTGTATAAAGAATGCTCCAATATCCTTGCTTTAGTTGGTAAACAGATCTGTGTGTGCTTTTCCTTAATATTGCTTCATTATAAGTGCTCCTAAGGATTCATATTTTGACATAGCTAAGTTAGATTCTAGGCACTCCTTGATCCAACCTTAGCAAAGTATAGCTAAATCACTGCCCTACACAGGAATTCACCACTATCTAGGAATAAGGAAGTTTATGACCTGAGGAGGAACTAGAGTAGATACTTAGAACTATAGCTAGCTGAGTTACACCCAGATACAAGTATTTACAAGGGCCTAAGGGGAGGAAGGTGGACTATGGCAAGGGCTCGAAGCCCTTGCCCCTGGCTTCTAAGTTTAAGCTGACCTTAGGTGGAATTGTTTTTGATCCCAGTTGTTAACCTTGAATCTTTTTTTTTTTTTTTTTTTTTTTTTTTTTTTTTTTTTTTTTTTTTTTTTTTTTTTTTTTGGTTTTTCGAGACAGGGTTTCTCTTTAGCCCTGGCTGTCCTGGAACTCACTTTGTAGACCAGGCTGGCCTCGAACTCAGAAATCCGCCTGCCTCTGCCTCCCGAGTGCTGGGATTAAAGGCGTGCGCCACCACGCCCGGCCGAATCTTTTTTTTTTAAAGATTTATTTATTATTATATGTCTTCAGTTGCACCAGAAGAGGGCGTCAGATCTCATTACGGATGATTGTGAGCCACATTGTGGTTGCTGGGATTTGAACTCAGGACCTTTGGAAGAGCAGTCTGTGCTCTTAATCACTAAGCCATCTCTCCAGCCCCATCTTTTTGTTTTTCGAGACAGGCGTGGTGGCGCATGCCTTTAATCCCAGCACTCGGTAGGCAGAGGCAGGCAGATTTCTGAGTTCGAGGCCAGCCTGGTCTACAGAGTGAGTTCCAGGACAGCCAGAGCTATACAGAAAAACCCTGTCTCGAAAAACCAAAAAAATAAAAAATAAAAAAAAAGTTAACCTTGAATCTTATCCCAGTTGGTTCCTGCCAGTCCTTCCCCACTTGCATTACTCTTTTGTTATCTTGCTGGTGTGTCACCTAACTTCCCTATTTTCTTCTGTATAAAAAGTCTGATGCTGGATTTGACAAACTACATTCAGATCCACACTCCCTTGTGTCATGTCTGTTTGTTACCCCACTTCCGCCGACTCTATGCCCATCTGTCCGAACCCCTGATCCCCACGGAGGGAGGTTAAGCTAGGCATGTCGATGCAAGCTTATATTCCTAGCACTGGAGAGGTAAAGGCTGGAGGTTCAAGGTTATCTCAGCTAAATTCCAGGTCATCTGAAACCCTATCTCAAAAAGAAAACAAAAAATAAGTGAAGCAATCTACAACAAAAAAGAACGATAAACATACCCATTTCATAATGCTGTGTGTTACCCAGTGATATGAAAAATATCATATCTGTATATGTTTTGGGCAGATTAACCAAACAACAGACCAGGCCAGGGTGGTTCCACGTGGAAGAGGTTTATTGAGCGGGTGGAGGGGGCAGACACACCAGAAGAGGGCATCAGATCTCATGGATGGTTGTGAGCCACCATGTGGTTGTTGGGATTTGAACTCAGGACCTTCAGGAGACCAGTCAGTGCTCTTAACCACTAAGCCATCTCACCAGCCCGAGTTGAAACTTTTAAGTTGCTTCTATGAGAATTTGCTTCCTCTTATAATTCCTAGCATATGCATCTATGCCTTGCATTGGTATGTGCACCTGGGATTCTCTAGTGCTAGAGTTTGTTTGTGAGCTGCCTGATATGGATGCTGGAACCAAACTCGAGGTCTGCAAGAACAGGAAACACTCTTAGTCTCTTACCCATCTCTCTAGCCCTCTCTCCCAAGATCTTATATTGGACAGTATTAGAAACTTTGATCTAAGCCGGGCGTGGTGGCGCACGCCTTTAATCCCAGCACTTGGGAGGCAGAGGCAGGCGGATTTCTGAGTTCGAGGCCAGCCTGGTCTACAGAGTGAGTTCCAGGACAGCCATGGGTATACAGAGAAAACCTGTCTCAAAAAAAGCAAAAAAAAAAAAAAAAAAAAGAAACTTTGATCTAGGTGTTGTTGGTAGGGTATTTGTTGTTGCTCCAAAGTTTCTTTTTGTGTTGTTTTTTGTTTGTTTGTTTGTTTTTTGTTTTGTTGTTGTTGTTGTTGTTTTTCCAAGACAGGGTTTCTTTGTGTAGTCCTGGCTGTCCTGGAACTCACTTTGTAGACTAGGCTGGCCTGGAACTCAGAAATCCACCTGCCTCTACCTCCCAAGTGCTGGGATTAAAGGCGTGCACCACCACCGCCCAGCTCGAAAGGTTCTTTTAAGCTGACAGGACAATGTGACACGCATGCATACAATACACTGTGAACATACATACACATATATATCCATATGTAAACATCTTTATCTACAATGAATTAAATCTGCATTTCTACTAATATATTGACAGTATGTTCCACCTTCCTTGTTTTGATTATTTGTGACCCTCTCTCTACTCTACAGTGAGATCCTTGCTCTGTGACAGAATTGAATAGTCTTCAAAACTACAGCAATATTCTAATGTATCATGTATCAATCACATCCACAGCACACAAGGAAACTAGTGAGAATAGAAACCATAAAGGCATCAAAGTTCTCTGTCCAGGGAATTCAAAGAAGGACTATTGAATAGGATTAATGAACAGTTCCAAATCTTGAAAATGTAAAATATACTTCCCACTGCGAAAATGGCATTTGATCAAGAAGCTGTAGAATCAAGCAGAGGACTGTGGTGTCTCCAGGCTTCAAAAGTGTTCCTCTTGCTGAGGAACAGAGTGATATAGGAGGGAGGCAGTAAGCTGGCTGCCTATCACTGAGGGACACAATTTTAATTTAACTGCTGTTATTGTGTTGTTTTAATCTACAAGACAGTATCTCATAATGTAGCCTAGGCTAACTTAGAATTTATGGTCCTTTTCCTGTTTTCTCTTGAATGCAAGCAGAAATCTCAGCTGCATATATGGTAACACATACCTTTGATCCCAGCACTTAGGAGGCAGATCTCTATGAGGTCAAGGCCAGCCCAATCTACATAGAGAGTTCTGAGCTAGTCAAGGCAACATTATGAAACCCTGTTTAAAAAATAATAATACAAAAAAGAAAAACCCTAATGAACTCGATCTGTTTGTTTGTTTGTTTGTTTGTTTGAGACAGGAGTTTTCTGTGTTGTCCTGGCTTTTCTGGAACTCACTCTGTAGACCAGGTTGGCCTTGAACTCACAAAGCTCCACCTGCTTCCTTAGTGCTGGGTTCAAAGGTATGCACCACCACCACCTGGCATGAACTCCATCTTAATGAGATTCTTGTACACATTTATAGCCATCTGGAATTTTACTAGCATTTATGGGGTTTTAAAAACCTACCATATTTTTATATGGTCTAAGTAATACAGAGTTTTGGTGAAAACTAGTTAACTCTTGCTTTATCAGGAAGAGACCATAATATCTAGTTTGGAAAAGAAAGTCATATCAGAACTAGTCTGGGGGAGAGGAAATAGAATTTTGACAAACAGAGAAGATAGAGAATGATATGATACTACAGCTTTATGGGGCCCTATGACATGGCTGTACAGTAGAAATGAGATCAAGCCCTGTTTTATGAACAAGACTACATCTCATGAGCATGAAAGGAAGCTAACAGTGGTCAAATGCATGGCAGACAGCTCTAAATAAAGGCTGATTTCTACCCTCACCCCCCCCCACTAAAGTTTGGTAATTGTCCATTAGTTATTCTATGCAAACATCATGGCTTTGCTTATGTTGGTTGAGGGGTTGTTGAGTTTTAACTCAGGAATTGCAGAGTCCCTCCTATTGCTGGCACCATCACTTTGCATCTGATCTTTATGATTAGTTTAAAAGACCATGGGTGGCCGGGCGTGGTGGCGCACGCCTTTAATCCCAGCACTCGGGAGGCAGAGGCAGGCGGATTTCTGAGTTCGAGGCCAGCCTGGTCTACAGAGTGCGTTCCAGGACAGCCAGGGCTTGAAAAACCAAAAACAAAAAAAAAAAACAAAAAAAAAAAAACAAAAAAAAAACCCCCAAAAGACCATGGGTGTTGAACTGCTGAAATCATGAAGGTAGGATAGAAGAGATATACCTTCTTTGGTGGTAAATGTCCATATTTTTCCTGTATTAAGTCTTGAAGCATTTCTATGCAACTACATGCAGAATAGAATAGAGTCTGCCTCAAAGGTTAACATAAAATGAATATAGATATACTATGTGGTTAGAGATACTACAGCTTTTCCTTAGTTTAGTCATCCATAAAATATTTATAGAACCTAGTAAAGAAGAAGTGGCCTTCACATTTCAGTTAATTAATTTTTTTTCGAGACAGGGTTTCTCTGTATAGCCCTGGCTGTCCTGGAACTCACTTTGTAGGCCAGGAAGAGCCATTTAATCTATGTTTAATTAATTTTTAAAATTTTTGCACGGTGAGAGAAATGGATCTAGAGATTTGGTTCTGTTTCATTGAGAAATCCATTTTTTTCCAGCACGATTTGCCTTTTCTATAATGTATGTTTTTTACTGCTTCATTAAAAAATAAATGGGTGACTGGTTCAGGCACAGTAGTGCACCCTTTTTTAATACCAGGACTTGGGAAGCAGAGGCTGGTAGATCTCTGAGTTTGAAACCAGTCTGGCCAACATAGTGAGCTTCAGGCTATCCAAGGCTATATACAGAGATCCTTTCTCAAAAAACTAAAACAAACCAAAGAAAAAGTTGACTATAACTGTGTGTTATCTATAGTCTTATGCTGTTTCTTTGATTTACAAGTCTGTTTTGTGACAGTACTATGCTATCTTTGTTAATATGGCTCTGTGTTATAATCTGAGACTGGGTATTGTGATATCTGCAATATTACTCTTTCCACTGAGGGCTGATTTTAATATTGTATGGGTGTGTGTGTGTTTCCATATGAAATTTTGTGTTGCTTTTCTTAGTTCTGTGAAGAATATCATCAGAATGTTGAGGAGTATCCCAGCAAATCTATAGATGGCTTCCAGAAATAAAGCCATTTTTATAATATCAATTCTGCTGATATATAATCATGGAACTTCCTGGCTGTGTGGCTGTCAGTACCATGGATGTAACTGCAGGCTTTACTAGTACAATTGCATACTTGGATGTGTTTGTTTTATGAGACAGAGACTCTATATGTAGCCCTGGCTGTCTTGAAACTTTCTATGTTGATCAGGCTGGCCTCAAACCCGTAGAGATCCACCTGCCTCTGCTTCCCCAGTTCTAGGACTAAAGGTGTGCAAAGACAGGTAAATTTTCTGGGATTAAAGGCACATGCACTGCTTGGGGCTCTCCCTCCCACAGCCTGAAGGGTTAATGAATTAACACAATGAATCTCAAACTGAGAAACAAATCCCAAATCAGCATACCCATAAGAATACCTGCAGGACAAGAACCTTCAGAGTAGGTTCTTGGCATTATTGGCAGGCATTATTGGCCTTGAAGCTACAAAGAGCAAATCTAAAATAAAACTTTCTCCCCACAGTTCCTTCTGCTAAGAAAGCCCCAAGCACCCCCTCCCCCATTTCCCCACCATTTTTGGGTACACTCTCTGCTCTCACAGAGAGACTGCTAAACTTTATCTACCTCTATAGAATCTATAGAAGCCCCTCTCCTTTTATTTCTACATCTCCTCAATCAACCCAGACCTAATACTAACCACTAAACATACCTTCCTTCTGGTCCTCAATCATGGGGATCACCCTGGTCGTGCTGATGCCCAAGATCCTACTTCTGACAGTAAGTTCCCAATACATTATACTTGCTGGACTATTTTTTCCCCTATAAAATAGGTAGGTTCCAATGAGAATATAGAGAGTGCACATGTGTGAATGCGAGTAGGAATTATGAAGCAAGTTCTTTCCTTGGTTTTTGTTTGTTTGTTTTTTATTATTGCTGGTTTTTTTTTTGGTTAAAAATATATTATTAGAAAAAGATGAATGGTGCAATATAATGAACTAATGAGGCAAGAGACCATCCAGGAGCACAGGATGGTAAGAAACATGTTCAGCTAAGATGGGGAATTAAAAAGGAAAAGACAGATAAGTTCAAATGAACCAAGGTTCCTCTCAGGGCATAAAAGGAAGCTGAGAAGGTGCTATTATTATTTTTGCTATCTCTAGAATAGAAGCTTCTGATTCAGTAGAGTCACTATTGTGACTCTGCTGATAGATAGGGCTCCCTTCAGAGTCTGAATTCTCATTCAAAAATAGCTTTGAAACACCCAAAGAAGTCATAGTTTTGTGCTTTTGTGAGATGTCATTAAGATGATAGAACTTTAACTTTGTAAAAATTCTAGAAAGTTGCACTACTGCGTTTGAAATATTACAAAAAGGATTTCACCTTCATGTTCATTATTCTATTCCATCTTTTCCTCCAATTTAACTCTCACCTCTTCCACATCTATTCCTCTTAGAATCAATATGGCAACTGTAGGGTTGAGGCAGACCAAAGAATTTGAAGCCAACCTGGAATATAACACCTTTTCAAAATGGGGGGTGGGGGTACATAAAGAAAGGAAGCAAAGCCTTTACTTCTATTTATTTGTATTTGTAAGAGCCTGCCCGCATGGGTGTATGTGCAGGTGCCCCTGTTGGCCAGAGTGCATGGGATCCCTTGGAACGGATCCCTACAGCTGGGAGCTGGCTGATTTGTGTGTTAGGAACCAAAATGAGGTCTTCTACAAAAGCAGCAAGTACTTTTAACCACTGAGCCATTTCACTAGCCTCAAGAAAAGAATCTTGATACCACCTGGCTGCTGGCTTCTAGATTCTTCTGTTCCTTCTAATGACAGCCATTATGTGCTACCAGAAAACTAGCCAGTCTAGACACAAGTCCTACTGGTTTTTCTCTCCATTCACTTCAGCCCTTTCTTCAGCAATTCCCCTTCTCTTCTGCTCTGGTTCTTACATGTCGTGCTTCAGAATGTAGGACATCATACACTCAATGTTAGAATGCAAGGAGAAGGATACAAAAGGCCAAGCAGGAGAAATGAGTTCTTCACTTCCATCTCAGCATGTCTCAAGCAACAAGCAAGAAAACACAACAAACAAAACTGAGGGGCTACTTCTAAATCAGCCAGTATTTGGGTGTTTTTATTTCTCCTCCTCTAGAAATTCTCAACATTGAACGTTGCTTTTTATATGCTTTAAGACAGGGTTTCACTACAGGGACAGGTTTTCCTTGAACTCATGGTTTTCCTGCTTCAGCCTCTACCTTTGTTTAAAAACAAACAAACAAACAAAAACCAAACAAACAAAAAGCAAAAACTGAATACCTAATTACTGTTAGGGTCTAGAAATCACCTCACGGCCATTTCTCCTCTGAACCCAGCGGTCGCACCTAGGGCCTGCCCTGTGCTTCACATACCCCAGGACTTTAAGATCTCATCAGGGTTACGCGTGAGTGGACTTCAGTGGAGGTTTGGGGAGCAGTGGGCCAGCAGTTGCCTGCAGGGGCAGGATCTGAGAATTCCGCCCCACCGGAGGCTGGGCCTGACCCAGCCCGAGCTCCACCCACCCCGCCATCTC
>LR753316.1:2100669-2188241 GCA_902729485.2 Mus minutoides | reverse complement strand
AAAAAAAATTAAAAAAAAAAGAAATCACCTCACAAACCACACAAAACACCTATATCAATTAGACAGGGATACTTTATTGGGCCACTATAAAGTATACACCTCAGGACTGATTGACCAGGTACATGGTCCAGATAAAAGAACTGAACCATGACATTGAGGTAATATCCTACAGGGCTTTTAAGCCTAAAATATACAGATGTCTGTGCCAAGTTATGCTACCAATCAGGACTTAAGGATAGGGGATTTCCTTAGGACTATGCCTTTGTTGTATTCATGTTTTAATTTGTCTACCAAGACGTGACTTGTGTTGTCAAACATGCTTTGTCTAGCAAGATGGGACTTGTCTTGTCTAATAGGTCTTAACTTGCCAACCACCAGGATGTCAGTTACCCATGTACATGCCTCTTTCTGCCAAGTAGGATGTCAGTTCCCAGGGAAGTCTTGGGAACTTAAACTTTACTCAACTACTACTCAAAATAGAAGTCTTATTTTAAATAGTTTCTTATACCTCTTAAGTTGGGGCTCATCACAGGGGCAGCTTATAAAAGCTAATACTGTAAAGGCTTTTACACAGGTGCAGGAAGTGCTGCTGGGTGGTTAGTGTTAGTTTGGGTCCAGGTTTATTGTAGGTAACTATACAAAGCAGTTTTATTGACTTCTATCATGATCGGTTTCCAGAGGCACAGAACATAACAGAATATGTAATCAATTTGGCATAGAAAGGTTCCTAGTGACAGTAGAAACATATGAGAAAGTTTCCTTACAATGGCAGGCTAGCCAGGTAACAATAACCTAGGGCTTAACATTTTACCTAGGTCTTAACATTCCATCTAGGCCTTAACATTCCGTCTAAACCTAAATATTTTACCTAGGCTTTAACAATCACTTTTGATAGAAACAACAAAAAAAACCCCAAATGGTTACTTTGATTCTCCACTTTATTTTACTCCCCCCCCCCAAATGTAGCTAGAATATGTTGACTATGAAATACCAGGTAACAATAAGTTATTGTTACAATAAGTGATGGCTTAAGTATGTTTTAAGATGATCCTGGTCCCTTGACTAAGTGATTGACCTGGCCCAACTGGAAGGTGAGGTTTTCATCCTAGATAGAAATTTTATTCTCTTGACTAGAAGAATTTTGTCTTAACAAGCCTTCTGTGATTGTTTATTTGGGGTTTGGTGTTACTTATTTTCTTTTTGAGACAGGATTTTTCTATATAGCCTTGGTTATCCTGGAACTATATATATCAGGCTGCTTCAGACTTACAGAGACCCTCCTGTTTCTGCCTCATAAGTGCTGGGATTAAAGATGAGTGCCATCATATCCAGCTACTGGTATTTTATTATTTCCCTCTCTGAAAAGGTAACCCAAGAATCATTTTGAAACCAGAAATCAGGGCCTTTGCTGGCTATGTTTATGACAGCTTGACATAAGATGCAGTCATTTGAGAGGAGGGAACCTCTTTTTTTTTTTGTTTTTTTTTTTTTTGTTTTTTTGTTTGTTTGTTTTTTTTGTTTTGTTTTGTTTTGTTTTTTGAGACAGAGTTTCTCTGTATAGCCCCGGCTGTCCTGGAACTCACTCTGTAGACCAGGCTGGCCTCGAACTCAGAAATCCACCTGCCTCCGCCTCCCGAGTGCTGGGATTAAAGGTATGTACCACCATGCCCTGGCTGGGCATTTTCTTAATTAGTGATTGCTGGGGGAGGACACATCCCATTGTGGGCATTACCATCTCTAGGCTGGTGTTCTACAGTTCTAGGTTGTATAAAAAGCAGGCTGAGAAAGCCATGAGGGGCAAGCCAGTAAGAAGCGTCCCTCCATGGACTCTGCATCAGTTCCTGCCTCCAGGTTCCTGCTCTCACTGCTTTTGATGATGAATAGCAATATGGAAGTGTAAGAAATGCATGCAAGCAGGAAAATATTCATACATATAAAGTAAATAAATGAATTTAAAAGAAAATACTAATATTTCCATTTGGAACTTTTTTTTTTTTTTTTTTTTTTTTGAGACACAGTTATGTTAGGTAGCTTTGACTATCCTGGAACAAGCTATGTAGACCAGGCTGGCCTTGAATCTACTTGCCTCTGATTCTTGAGTGCTGGAGTTAAAGGCATACACTATCATAACTGGCCTTGGTTTTTTTTTCTTATTGAGATATAGTAATATTAACAAATCAGTTTTTGAGAATTTTATCCCTGTTGTGTGGGGAGAATTGAACAATTTTTATCCCTTCTCATAAGGTCCCAATAACTAAAGTTCAGTTTCATCAAAGATCATTCTGGGAGTGCAGGAGGACAATTCTTTATTGGGTTTATTTGTTGAATATTGGTAAGGGGTTACTGACAGCCTCCTCTCCCTTTTCTTTCACAGTTTTTGGACTCTAGCTCCTCCCTAATTCCCAAAGGCTACAATGAAATTAGGGCAGAATTGCTTACCATTGTCTGGGAGGGGAGGCTGGCAACCCAGATGAGGATCCGATCTTGTTCATTCCCTCCTTTATAAAAGAAATATCATCAACAAACAAACAACAAACCTGGTTGCAATGAACCTTTATGAGCAGAAACAGCTGGTCTTATGAAGATGGTAATTATTTGACTTAGAGGACAGTGCTATGTAACACCATCTTAAAAAAAAAAAAGAAAAAGAAAGCTGGATGATGTAATAAATAAGCAAATGATGTGGCCCAGATAAATCGTACATAAAAGACAAGAGAGTCTGATGTATTATTAATAATAATATTTTGTGGATATACTCGAACAACACACCAGGCCACGGCAGTTGCACCTGAGAATGGTTTATTGTTAGGGAGAGAAGAAAAGGAGCGGCAGGGCCAGTGGAAGGGGAAAGAAGAAAAAGATAGTGAGGAGTGGGTGATCTCCTAATGTATATGGAAAGTGATGTAACACAAGTAAGGGTGGGAGGTGAGCCAAGTGGGTTCTGGGATATGAGGGTCATTGGCTTGGCAACGCAGGTCATGGGTCACATTGTTAGTTCCTGGGTTTGGAATGTTCTAGTACTAACACAGTCAAAAAACATTTTTAAAATGCTTTCTACACTCCAGATAGTGATCTTACATAGGCTGTTTTGTTTGACATGAATGTATCAGCAGATAGAAACAGTAGTATATAGCGAATCCTCAAACTGCAGTATACAATGTCCAGCAGAGCGCAACTAAGGAGGCCTGGTAATCTATGATGCTGAAATTATTATTGCAAGGCTTCTCTCTCTCTCTCTCTCTCTCTCTCTCTCTCTCTCTCTCTCTCTCGGTTGGGTGGCACAGTACTCTCTGTTCTCTCCATGGACTGTATCTTAGTCAATGTTCTATTGCTGTGAAGTAACACCATGATCACAGCAACTCATATAAAAAGAAACATTTATTTAACTGGAGCTTATTTACAGGTTCAGGGGTTAGTCCATTATCAGCATAGTGGAAAGCATGGTGGCACACAGGTGCTGGAGAAGGAGCCAAGAGTTCACCAGGCAGCATGAGGAAGAAAAACACCGGACTTGGCCTGAGCATTTGAAACCCCAAAACCTATCTGCCCAGTGGCACACTTTCTCTAACAAGGACACACCTACTGTAAGAAGGCTATGCCTCCTAATAGTGCCATTTCCTAATGACCAAGTATTCAAATTTATAAACCTATTGTCTTAGTCAGGGTTTCTATTCCTGCACAAACATCATGACCACAAAGCACTTGGGGAGAAAAGGGTTTATTCAGCTTACTCTTCCACATTGCTGTTCATCACCAAAGGAAGTCAGGACTGGAACTCAAACAGGACAGGAAGCAGGAGCTGATGCAGAGGCCATGGAGAGATGTTCCTTATTGGCTTGCTTCCCCTGGCTTGCTTAGCCTGCTCTCTTATAGAACCAAGACTACCAGCCCATAGATGGCACCAACCATAAGGGGACCTCCCCTATTGATCACTAATTAAGAAAATGCCTTACAGCTGGATCTCATTGAGGCACTTCCCCAAATGAAGCTTCTTTCTTTGTGATAACTCCAGCCTGTGTCAAGTTGACATACAAAACTAGCCAGTACCTATTAAGTCCATTCTTATTCAAACCACCGCAAACTGTCAGCAGTCTTTTACTTTACTGTTATTTTGTTTTAGAAAGTGCAATTTAAAGGTTCAGAACACAGAAATCTGTTAGAGGTGCCATCAGCTTGTTTTCTTTAGCCTGTTTATATTATTGTAACTGGAAAACAGAAACAAAAGCAAGAATATCCAGGGCCTGGTAGTACAGAAATGAAAGCAAACAACTAGCATGGAACAAAGGAGTCTTGAGGAAAGAGAGAATATTTTAAAGAAAACAGGCTTGGAGACACTGGGCAAAAGAGCAGGCATTAATTCCCAGTACAGACTTGTTTCTCCAGCATCCTTCCTACACAGCTGAAATTATTTTTGCTTCCAGGAAGATGAAGGCAAAACTTACACGGTTACCTTTTGCTTGTGGTGAGTTTAGTACCAGGATAAAAGAAGTCCATCCTCCACCAGGACACAACTCCTTTTGTGATTCATGCACCTCACAGATTAAATGTGATGACACCTTCTTTCCTTAAAAAGACACCTGAGATGGGTCAATGGTCTTGAGAACTTACTGCTCTTGAAGAGGACTCAGGTGTGGTTTCCAAACCTCACATGACAGATCACAACTGTCTATAATTCCAGTTCTGGGGATCTTCTGACTTTTATGGACTCCATATGCATGTGACACACACACATACACTCAAGCATGCAGACAGATATACACATAAAATACTAAGATTAGCATAGATAAAGGAGACGTACCTATGGACTAGGCATGCAGGCAGAAAATAGAAAAGCAAAGAAAGAAGAAATTCCAGTGTCAATGCAAGAAAGATGAATCCATATATCTTACCACACAAACTGTAACAATGGACAGCAAGTGATATTGTGTAGACTTCTCTTGAGCTCCCCTCAGCTCACAGAAACAAGGTGTCACTGGGAAAGTTACCCATGAAGGAAGTAGGAATGAGGTGTGCCCACTGCCAGTAGATGGAGCTATTGATTTGTTACACAGAGAAACTGGGACCATTCCCTTACCATTGTTTTGCCTCATTCAAGAATGGCATAGACTGTGATCCGATGGATTTGTACCCCTCTGTGTTGGCTGGAATGTAAGTTTCTGAAAAAACAAAACAAAACAAAATGCCCCCAAACAAACAAACAAACAAACAACCTCCTTAAAATATAGTTTATCCTGAGTAGCCTTGCATGGCAATTTTATTCAGAAAGGCATCTTCTTGAGGTCACATGGTCTAGGGTAATATCAGACCTAAGTATACCAAGTAACTATTTTTCTCCCTTCTCCAAAACCTGATCCAACCACTCCCAGATTCTCTAAGGAAACATGGTTGAGAGGGAAGAAAAGAGAATCAGTGAATCAGTTGAGGGGAGGCATGTTGAAGGGAGAGTGAGAGAGGAAACAAAGAGAGAGAGAGAGAGAGAGAGAGAGAGAGAGAGAGAGAGAGAGAGAGAGAATAGGAGTTAAACTGGATTTTGGAAGGTCTTTTCTTACACATGGTTCATGTCTCTGTAGCCCAGGCAGGCATAGTATACTGAATTGAAACAGCCTCTGGGCAACCAAAGACAAATTTCCTATCTAGGGAAATCTATTTTAGTTTTTGTGGACCATTTTTGACCTGATTGTTTCCTATTTTGGTGTTTAGTGCACAATCCTCTACCTCTAAGGATTTCTGACATCTAAGTTGAGAGTCTATTAGAGGTACAACCCTTCACTCAGGCACTCTCAACCTTCAGAAAATGGACCACCAAGCAAGCAGCTTTTTCTTCAGCTTTTCTGAAGTTTTTCTGGTTGCTGAGGTACTTTTATGGGCTCTTTCCCCAGATTTCCAAGAAATTTTCTATCCTGGGATCATTAACCATTCAAAAGAGGGTAGTTCACATGAGACTCATAGGGGACCACAGCAACATGACAGGGACTATGTTTCTCTCATGGGAGGGTATCTGATCTGAGCACTTTCTGAGATAGATGTATTTGAAATGAACCCCAAAGTGTTAAAAACAAAGAGTGATCTCAGTTGTGCACAAAGGGACATGGGAACAAAGCAAATATAGCTTGGCAAGGCAAACCCCCCCCCCCTTTTTTTTAAGCTTTATTTATTATTACACATAAGTGCACTGTAGCTGACTTCAGATGCACCAGAAGAGGGCGTCAGATTTCATTACAGGTAGTTGTGAGCCACAATGTGGTTGCTGGGATTTGAACTCAGGACCTTCGGAAGAGCAGTCAGTGCCATCTCGCCAGCGCCTCCCCTTTTGTTGTTGTTGTAAGGATGTGTTAGGACTCATTGTTTATCCTTGATGTGGCTGATGACCATGTGTCATTCTATTGATGGGAGCTCTGCTTCACAATCTGCTACAGTTGCACAATTGGCTCCTCAACACAAAGGATAAGTGGAGGGAGGTTCAGGAGATATGAGAGATATGAGTTCTTGTCAGGCTGACTAGGTTTGATATAAACAACCATGACAACAAAACAACAATAAACAACAACCCTTTTCTCCCATTAGATATACTATTGCACCACCCACTATACTGACCTTTGACTCCTTTCTAATTCATAAAATTCTACATTTACTTTGAAAACCCAAAGCACTGAAGAAGGAGTCAAATATCTTTTGCTATTTCTTTTCTTTTCTTTTAAGATTTATTTATTTCCTGGCAGTGGTGGCACACACTTTTAATCCTAGCACTTAGGAGGCAAAGGCAGGCAGATTTCTGAGTTGGATACCAGTCTGATCTACAGACTGATTTCTAGCACAGCCAGGGCTAAACAGAAAAACCCTGTCGAAAACCCAAAACCAAACCAAACCAAACCAAACTAAACCAAACCAAACCAAACCAAACTAAACCAAACCAAACAAACACACACCCACACAAAACAACCAACCAAACCAAAAATTATTTATTTTTATTTATTTATTTTTGTTATGTTTTTAGATACCATTTTATAGAGATTAGAGATGAAAATATAATTGTACATCTGGAAATGTTCCCATTGATTTTACTTCTGAAATAATTCTTTTTTTTTAATCTTTAAAAGTTCATTTATTTTTTTCCAATTTTTTATTAGATATTTTCTTCATTTACATTTCAAATGCTATCCCGAAAGTCCCCTATATCCTCCCGCAGCCCTGCTCCCCTATCCAAATACTCCCACTTCTTGGCCCTGGCGTTCCCCTGTATTGAGGCATATAAAGTTTGCAAGACCAAGGGGCCTCTCTTCCTAATGATGGCTGTCTTAGTCAGGGTTTCTATTCCTGCACAAACATCATGACCAAGAAGCAAGTTGGGGAGGAAAGGGTTTATTCAGCTTACACTTCCATATAGCTGTTCATCACCAAAGGAAGTCAGGACTGGAACTCAAACAGGTCAGCCAGTACAATGGCCAACTAGGCTATTTTCTGCTACATATGCAGCTAAAGACACGAGCTCTGGGGGTACTAGTTAGTTCATATTGTTGTTCCACCTATAGGGTTGCAGACCCCTTCAGCTCCTTGGGTACTTTCTCTAGCTTCTCAATTGGGGGCCCTGTGTTCCATCCTATAGATGACTGTGATCATCCACTTCTGTATTTGCCTGGCACTGGCATAGCCTCATATGAGGCAGCTATATCAGGGTCCTTTCAGCAAACTCTTGTTGGCATATGCAATAAATAGTGTCTGGGTTTGGTGGCTGATTATGGAATGGATCCCTGGGTGAGGTAGTCTCTGGATAGTCCATCCTTTCATCTTAGCTACAAACTTTGTCTCTATAACTCCTTCCATGGGTATTTTGTTCGGTATTCGAAGGAGGAATGAAGTATCCATGCTTTGATCTTCCTTCTTCTTGATTTTCTTTTGTTTTGCAGATTGTATCTTGGGTATTCTAAGTTTATGGGCTAATATCTACTTATCAGTGAGTGCATATCAAGTGAGTTCTTTTGTGATTGGGTTATCTCACTCAGGATGATATCCCCCATTTGCGTAAGAATTTCATGAATTGATTGTTTTTAATAGATGAATAGTACTCCATTGTGTAAATGTACCACATTTTCTGTATCCATTCCTCTGTTGAGGGACATCTGGGTTCTTTCCAGCTTCTGGCTATTATAAATAAGGCTTCTATGAACATAGTGGAGCATGTGTCCTTATTAAAAGTTAGAGCATCTTCTGTGTATATGATCAGGAGAGGAATTGCTGGATCTTCCGGTAGTACTATGTCCAATTTTCTGATGAACCACCAGACTGATTTCCAGAGTGGTTGTACCAGCTTGCAATCTCACCAACAGTGGAGGAGTATCCCTCTTTCTCCACATCCTTGCCAGCATCTGCTGTCACCTGAATTTTTGATCTTAGCCATTCTGACGGGTGTGAGGTGGAATCTCAGGGTTGTTTTGATTTGCATTTCCCTGATGATTAAGGATGTTGAACATTTTTTTCAAGTGCTTCTCAGCCCTTCTGTATTCCTCAGTTGAGAATTCTTTGTTTAGCTCTGTACCCCATTTTTTTCAATGAGTTAATTGATTTTCTGGAGTCCATCTTCTTGAGTTCTTTATATATATTGGATAATAGTCCCCAATCTGATTTAGGAATGATAAAGATCTTTCCCAATCTGTTGGTGGCATTTTTGTCTTATTGACAATGTCTTTTGCCTTACAAAAGCTTTGCAATTTTATGAGGTCCCATTTGTCAATTCTCAATCTTACAGCACAAGCCATTAGTGTTCTGTTCAGTAATTTTTCCCTTCTGTCCATATCTTCGAGGCTTTCCCCTACTTTCTCCTGTAAAGTTTCAGTGTCTCTGGTTTTATGTGGAGTTCCTTGATCCATGGCCTACCACCAGTTGTGCCAGCACCATTTGTTGAAAATGCTGTCTTTTCTCCAGTGGATGATTTTAGCTCCCTTGTCAAAGATCAAGTGACCATAGGTATGTGGATTCATTTCTGGGTCTTCAATTCTATTCCATTTATCTACCTGTCTGTCGCTGGACCAGTACCATGCAGGGTTTTCTTGTTTGTTTGTTTGCTTTATCATAGTTGCTCTGTAGTACAGCTTGAGGTCAGGCATGGTGATTCCACCAGAGATTTTTTTTTTTGCTATCCTAGGTTTTTTGTTATTCCAGATGAATTTGCAAATTGCCCTCTCTAACTCAGTGAAGTATAGATTTAGAATTTTGATGGGAATTGCATTGAATCTGTAGATTTCTTTCAGCAAGATAGCCATTTTTATTATATTGATCCTGTCAATCTATGAGCATGGGAGATCTTTCCCAAAGGTATTTTAAATTATTTGTGAATATTGTGAAGTCACACCAAGGTATTTTATATTATTTGTGACTATTGTAAAGGGTGTTGTTTCCCTAATTTCTTTTTCAGCATGTTTATCCTTTGTATAGAAAAAGGCCATTGATTTGTTTGAATTAATTTTATATCCAGCTATTTCACTGAAGTTGTTTATCAGGTTTAGGAGCTCTCTGGTGGAACTTTTAGGGTCACTTGTATATACATGCTATCATATCATCTGCAATTAGTGATATTTTGACTCCTTCCTTTCCAATTTGTATCCCCTTGATCTCCTTTTGTTTTCTAATTGCTCTGGCTAGGACTTCAAGTACTATATTGAATAGGTAGGGAGAAAGTGGGCAGCCTTGTCTAGTCCTTGATTTTAGTGGGATTGTTTCCAGCTTCTCTCCATTTAGTTTGATGTTGGCTACTGGTTTGCTGTATATTGCTATTATTATGTTTAGGTATGGGCCTTGAAATAGTGATCTTTCTAAGACTTTTATCATGAATGGGTGTTGGATTTTTGTCAAATGCTTTCTCAGCATCTAATGAGATGATCATGTGGATTTTGTGTTTGAGTTTGTTTATATAGTGGATTAGGTTGATGGATTTTCATATATTAAACCATCCCTGCATCCCTTGAATGAAGCCTACTTGATCCTGATGGATGAATTTTTCGATATGTTCTTGGATTTGGTTCATTAGAATTTTATTGAGAATTTTTGCATCGATGTTCATAAGGGAAATTGGTCTGAAGTTCTCTATCTTTGTTGGGTCTTTATGTGGCTTAGGTTTCAGAGTTATTGTGGCTTCATAGAATGATTGGGTAGAGTACCTTCTGTTTCTATTTTGTGGAATAGATTGAGAAGCATTGGAATTAGGTCTTCTTTGAAGGTCTATTGGAATTCTGCACTACACTCATCTGGTCCTGGGATTTTTTTTGGTTAGGAGAGTATTAATGACTGCTTCTATTTCTTTAGGTGATATGGGACTGTTTAGATTGTTAATCTGATCCTGATTTAACTTTGGTACCTGGTATCTGTCTAGAAAATTGTTCATTTCATCCAGGTTGTCCAGTTTTGTTGAGTATAGCCTTTTGTAGTAGTATCTGAGATGTTTTGAATTTTCTCAGGTTCTCTTGTTATGTCTCCCTTTTCATTTCTGATTTTGTTAATTAGGATACTGTCCCTGTGTCCTCTAGTTAGTCTGACTAAGGTTTTATCTATATTGTTGATTTTCTCAAAGAACCAGCTCCTCCTTTGGTTGATTCTTTGAATAGTTCTTTTTGTTTCCACTTGGTTGATTTCAGCCCTGAGTTTGATTATTTCCTGTAGTCTACTACTCATGAGTGATTTTTCTTCCTTTTGTTCTAGAGCTTTTAGGTGTTATGTCAAGCTGCTAGAGTATGCTCTCTCTAGTTACTTTTTGGAGGCACTCAGAGCGATGTGTTTTCCTTTAGGGATGCTATCATTGTGTCCCATAAATTTGGATATGTTGTGCCTTCATTTTCATTAAACTCTAAAACGTCTTTAATTTCTTTATTTCTTCCTTGACCAAGGTGTCATTGAGTAGTGTTCTTCAGTTTCCTTGTGAATGTTGGCTTTCTATTATTTATATTGTTATTGAGGATCAGTCTTAGTCCATGGTGATCTTATAGGATGCATGGGATAATTTCAATGGGATAATTGCAATATTTTTATATCTGTTGAGGACTGTTTTGTGACCAATTATATGGTCAATTTTGGAGAAGGTGCCATGAGGTGCTGAGAAATAGGTATATCCTTTTGTTTTAGGATAAAATGTTCTGTAGATATTTGTTTAATCTATTTGTTTCATAACTTTTGTTAGTTTCAATATGTCTCTGTTTAATTTCTGTTTCCAGGATCTTTCCATTGATGAGAGTGGGGTGTTGAAGTCTCACACTATTATTGTGTGAGGTCCAATATGTGCTTTGAGATTTACTATAATTTCTTTAATGAATGTGGATGCCCTTGCATTTGGAGCATAGAGCTTCAGAGTTGAGAGTTCCTCTTGGAAGATTTTTACCTTTGATGAGTATGAAGTGCCTCTCCTTGTCTTTTTTGATAACTTTGGGTTGGAAGTCGATTTTATTTGATATTAGAATGGGTACTCCAGCTTAATTTCAGACCATTTGCTTGGAAAATTGTTTTCCATCCTTTTACCCTGAGGTAGTATCTGTCTTTTTCCCTGCGGTGGGTTTCCTGTAAGCAGCAAAAAGTTGGGTCCTGTTTTTGTAGCCAGTCTGTTAGTCTATGTCTTTTTATTTGGGAATTGAGTCCATTGATATAAAGAGATATTAAGGAAAAGTAATTGTTGCTTCCTGTTATTTTTGTTGTTAGAGTTGGGATTCTGTTCTTGCAGCTGTCTTCTTTTAGGTTTGTTGAAGGATTACTTTCTTGCTTTTTTTAGGGCGTTGTTTCTGTTCTTGTGTTGGTGTCCCTCATTATTAACCACTGATAGACTGGATTCATGGAAAGCTATTGTGTGAATTTGGTTTTATCATGGAATACTTTGGTTATTCCATCTATGGTAATTGAGAGTTGTGATGGATATAGTAGCCTGGGCTGGCATTTATGTTCTCTTAGGGTCTGTATAATATCTGTCCAGGATCTTCTGGCTTTCATAGTCTGTGGTAAGAAGTCTGGTGTAATTCTAATAGGTCTGCCTTTATATGTTACTTGACTTTTTCCCTTACTGCTTTTAATATTCTGTCTTTATTTAGTGCATTTGTTGTTCTGATTATTATGTGTCTTGAGGAATTTCTTTTTTGGTCCAGACTATTTGGAGTTCTGTAGACTTCTTGTATGTTCATGGGTGTCTCTTTCTTTAGGTTAGGGAAGTTTTCTTCTACAATTTTGTTGAAGCTATTTGCTGGCCCTTTAAGTTGAAAATCTTCATTCTCATTTATACCTATTATCCTTATGTTTGGTTCTTTCTTTCTTTCTTTCTTTCTTTCTTTCTTTCTTTCTTTCTTTCAAGAATTATTTATTATTTTATGTATGTGAGTACACTGTCACTCTCTTCAGACACATCAGAAGAGGGCACCAGATCCCATTACAGATGTTTATGAGCCACCATTTGGTTGCTAGGAATTGAACTCAGGACCTCTGGAAGAATAGTCAGTCCCCTTAACCACTGAGCCATCTCTCCAGCCTCCATGTTTGGTCTTTTCGTTGTGTCCTCGATTTCCTGGATGTTTTAGGTTAGGATCTCTTTGCATTTTCTTTGATTGTTGTGTTTATGTTCTCTATGGAATCTTCTGCACCTGAGATTCTCCCTTCCATCTCTTGTGTTCTGTTAGTGATGCTGGCATCTATAGTTCCTGATTTCTTTCCTAAGGTTTCTATCTCTAGAGTTGTCTCCCTTTGGGTTTTCTTCATTGTTTCTACTTCAATTTTTAGATCTTGGATGGTTAATTCAATTCCATCACCTCTTTCTTTGTGTTTTTCTGTAATTCTTTAAGGTCTTCTACTTATTTAGCATTGTTTTCCTGTAATTATTTGAGGGATTTTTGTGCTTCCTCTTTAACGGCTTCTTCCTGTTTAGCAGTGTTCTCCTGTATTTCTTTAAGTGAGTTATTAAATTCCTTTTTAAAAATCCTCTACCAGCATCATGAGATAGGATTTTAGACCCAAATCTTTTTGTTTGTTTGTTTTTTGTTTTTTTGAGACCGGTTTTCTCTGTATAGCTCTGGCTGTCCTGGAACTCACTTTGTAGACCAGGCTGGCCTTGAACTCAGAAATCGGCCTGCCTCTGCCTCCCGAGTGCTGGGATTAAAGGCATGTGCCACCACACCCGGTTTAGACTGGAATCTTGCTTTGTTTTTTGGGTGTGTTGGGCTATCCAGGAATCACTGTGGTGGGTGTACTGGGTTCTGATGATGCCCTGTGGTACTGGTTTCTGTTAGTAAGATTCTTTCGTTTGCCTTTTGCCATCTGGTAATCTCTGGTGTTAGATGTTCTAGCTGTCTCTGGCTGGAGCTTGTTCCTTTTGTGATTCTTTAATCTCTGTCAGCACTCCTGGGAGACCAACTCTCTCCTGTGTCCCAGTGGTCAGAACACTTTCTGCAGGCAAGTTCTCCTCTTCCAGGGAAGTTGCTCAGAAGTCTGGAGCTCAGATCTATCTCCTGATTCCTGGGGTCGTCGACCTCCCTGGAGGCAGACTCTCCTCTGGCAGGGAAGGTGTCCAGGGGTCTGAATCTCAGCTCTGTCTCCTGGCTGAGGAGAACAAACGGACCCTGTCCAAGAAGCCCTGTTGCTTCTGTTGCCCACATGCTCTCCTGCATAGTCTGATCTCAGTGATCCCAAGATTCTGAGTGTGCTAGGGCCTGCCTTTGTCTTTTGACCCTGTTGCTACTAGCACAAGACCCTCTGGGTTTTTTGGAACAGATGTTGTGTTCCACTCAACAGTGATCTCAAGGACCCGGCTGTACTAGGTGCCTGCAGTGTGGACAGTCTTCTGGGGACCTTAGGGCCCTCCGCAGAGATCGTGCCAAAGATGGATCAAAAATTATTTATTTTATATATGAGACTACACTGTCGCTGTCTTCAGACACACCAGAAGAGAGCATTACAGATAGTCGTGAGCCACCAGGTGGTTGCTGGGAATTGAACTCAGGACCTTTGGAAGAACAGTCAGAGCTTTTAACGGCTGAGCCATCTCTTCAGCCACTGAGATTTTTTTCAAAGCAGTTAAATATTCATCCCCTTGCTTCCAGCTGCCAGTCCTTCTTTGTTTTCACTTGCCTTCCATCTCCATTGGGTTCAGGAGATCTGGGATAGGGGCTAAGGGATGAAACAGTAATCTAGACACTGGCTATGGCACCTGGCAACATACACTATCCCTCCAGTGCACTGCCTCTGTTAGGCTGTTTCTATACTGCAGGCACCCGTTATCCAAAATGATTCTTTTCTGCTCAGCTACGAAATTGTTATTTCTATTTTTAAGTGGCAACAGCTTGTCACCTGTCTGAGATATCACTTTGTTTGTTTAAACAAAGTTCTTGTGGCAGTCCTTTGCATAAAGTGTTCAATATTTTACACTGTAGTTAGAATAATCCCAAAATTTGTAATGGCATCTGTGGCTTTCTGTGTCTGTACCAGCCTCCAGCTACATGTCCTCCTTACAGCAAGGTACAAATTCACCTTGCCTTTTCATAAACACTTCAGACTCATTTTCATTTGCTGTGACCTGGTTCCTTCTTTTCACTAAGGGTGCAGCTTGTACAGCCTCTCAGGGGGTCCTTCCCATCATTCAGCCTTCAGAAGCTGCCTCCCACCCACACAGCCTCATTTTTATCACATCAGCCATTCTGTTTTATTCTAAAGAAAGAGTCACAGTAAAAACTCATTCATAGATTATTATTGTTAAATTTGTTTTTCTATTTCCATTTAAACACAATTCTCATGAGTCAAGGGCAACCTTTATGTGTTTTCTATCATATTTCCCCCATGTGAGGAAAGGTGTGTGTCAGAAAATACTAACTAGGGAAAGACAATATATCAACACCAAGATTAATCATCAGTGGGATTTCTGCTCCTGTGCTAAGCAGATAAAGGAAAGATATCACACAGAAAGCAGGATAGGAGTGAGACTTAGGCCCTGCACTCTTCCAAAAATGCCTCGAAATTATTGATATAGGCAAATAGAAACAAATAATCATTTTGATATGTAATCATTTAGTTACTACAGTTAATTTGGTAAGCCACTCCTCATGATGAATTTGAAACTTTTTTCCCCTGTTACACCAACTGAGAATAAATAAAATAAAAACAATTTTAGCTGGAGGAAGCCTTTAATTCAGGAGATTGAGGCTTGAGTATTGAAGAGTTCTAGGCCATCTTAGGGTAAATGATGAGACTGTCTTAGTTAGGTTTTCTATTGTTGTGAAGAGACATCATGACTACAGCAATTCTTACAGAGCAAAACATTTAATTGGGGGTGGCTTACCATTCAAAGGTATAGTTCATTATTGTCATGGGAGTAAGCATGGTGACATGTAAATCAGACTTGGAGAAAAAAATTCACAGTTCAATATCTGGATGTAGCATGTAGTTTCTACGACCCAACTTTAAGCTCTGGGCAAATAGCACTACCAGCTCTTGCCCAGGTTCCCTTAGATCCAAGGATGAAAGGAATACACACACACACACACACACACACACACACACACACACACACACACACAAGCTCATTTTTAACCTGCCTTATGGTTCAAAGGCTGGGCTCTTCTAAGCCTACCTCTGCTAGCATGAACTTCTCTTTATTCCCTGCACAACACTCTAAATCTGTCCTCGACTTAGTTGCCTGTTTACTTTCTCTTTGCTCAGCACCCTAAATCTGCCCTCAGCTTGTTGCATTTCTAATCTCCTGCCTGCTACCCCAAGCTCAGTCAGGGAATCTGCCAATGGCCACTCCACCTGAGACTTCACATGGCTGATAGTCCACTCTCTTCCTCTGAAGCATGGAGAATTCTCTTTTCTCCTGTTTCTCCTAGCCTGCCTGTGGGAACCTGGAAGTCCAGCCTTTTCTGCCCAGCCATTGGCTGCTAGCATCTTTATTGATCAATCAAGAACCATGCAGTTTTGGCTATAGAGTTAAGGATATAAAACAGGGTGGTGGAATCTCCCTCCAAAGCTAAGGAAAGTCACTGAGGCCAAGCCCATGTCAGAAGTTTTCCTACATTGAGGTCCAGAGAAGCCATTGTTTGAAGAGGTGAAGGTGAGGCCTGTATTGCCTTAGAGACCCCCAAATTTTGGAGATACCAGAGCTATGGGATACCTGCTGAGGAAAGTTGAAGACTGTAACTGCCTGCTTTTCCACCCACAGCTCAGTTCCTGAAAAAAAGTTTGAGATTTAATTATTTGATAATAAATGTTTAGGTTTTAAGCTTGTGCTTGCTTTCCCATTAGCTCATAACTTATATATCCTGTATATTCTAACTGTGTTCAAGCACATGGCTTGTTTTTTCTCAGTTTCATATGTCAGATTCCTAAGAGTCTGGGTGGTAAATCTTCCTACCTCTGACTCAGAGTTCCACTTTTACCAGAACTTACACCTTAAATTTTCTGCCTTTTGCTAATAGGCCATCAGCTTATTTTTGACAGATGATGCTTCCACACAGTATAAAGAGATTCTCTGTACTTCTCCCCTTTTTAGTCCATTGTTTATATTGTTGTTCACATCCAGTTTTAATCCATGGTGATCTGATAAGATACAAGGGGTTATTTTAATTTTTTTGTATGTGTTGAGACTTGCTTTGTGACTGAGTATATGGTCAATTTTGGAGAACGTTTTATGAGGGGCTGAGGAAGAGGTGTATTCTTTGTGTTTGGGTGAAATATTTTATAGATATATGTTAAGTTCATATGAGTGACAACATCTCTTAGTTCCATTATTTCTCTGTTTCGTTTCTGTCCATTGGTGAAGAAGTGGTGTTGAAGTCTCCCACTATTAGTGTGATTTAAGTTTTAGTAATTTTTTTTTTAATGTGGATACCCTTGCATTTGGGGCATAGATGTTCAGAACTGAGGCATCCTCTTAGAGGATTTTTTTCCTCTGATGAATATGAAGTGTCCTTTTTCACCTTTTTTTGATTAATTTTAGTTGTAAGTCTATTTTATTAGATATTAGAATGGCTACTCCAGCTTGCTCCTAGGGTCCATTTGCTTGAAAAATCTTTTGCCAGCCCTTTACTCTGAGGTAATGTCTATCTTTGATGTTGAGATGTATTTCTTGTATGCAGCAGGAACAATGGATCCTGTTTTAAAATCCATTCTGTTACTTGTTTCTTTTTATTGGGGAATTGAGTCTATTGATGTTGAGAGATATTAATGACCAATTATTGTTAATTCCTGTTATTTTGATGTTGCTGGAAGGGAGTTAGAGAAGGAGGGAGGGACAGAGAGAGGGGAGGGAGGAGGGACAGAGATATTCTTTTGGTTTTCTTGGTTGTTGTTAACTTCCTTGGATTGGGTCCGGAGTACCTTCTGTAGGGATGGATTTGTGGACAGATATTGTTTACATTTGACTTTGTCATGTATCTTGTTGCTTTCATCTATGGCAATGGAAAGTTTTGCTGGTTTTCATAGTCTTTGTTAGAATTCTTGGTCTCTTAGAGTCTGCAAGACATTTATCTAGGCCCTTCTGGTTTTTAGAGTCTTCACTGAGAAGCTGGCTGTAATTCTAATAGGTCTGCTTTTATATGTTATTTAGTCTTTCCCCCTTTCAGATTTTAATATTCTTTCTTTGTTCTATATGTTTAGTGTTATGTGAAGAGAGGAATTTGTTTTCTGGTCCAAGTTACTTGGTGTTCTATAACCTTCTTGTACCTTATAGGCTTATACTTCCAAAGGTTATGAAATTTTCCTTGTATAATTTTGTTAAAAATATTTTCTAGGTTTTTAAGCTGGGATTATTCTCCTTGTTATATTCCTATTCTTAGATTTGATCTCTTCATAGTGTTCCTGATATCCTGGATACTTTGTGTCAGGAATTTTTTATATTTAACATTTTTTGACTGATGTATTAATTTTTTCTATCATATCTCTAAATCTGAGATTCTTTCTCCCTTATCTTCTATTTTGTTTGTGATATTGGGATATGTAGTTCTTGTTCACTTACCTTTGGGAAAACTATACTATTTAAGGTTGAAGTCTACCACTGACCAAGTAGCCTTCTAGGGCTTGGCATATAATGGATGACTCCCTTCATTAGCAAAGTTTCTCCTTCTCTGGGCAGTTCTAAGGCCCTATACTGGCCTCTACATGAGAACTGTCATGTAACCTCAATTAGTTTATAGGATCAACTTCCTCTCTCCAGACAAACCTGTCAACCAGCACCTGCAATTCCCCAAATGCTTCCCCATACTAATGAGGCATTCCAGGAATCCTAAGCCCCAGCCAGTGACACTTTTCCATCCCTTATGTCCTATACTCAGTCCCCCAAAACTTTGTAAGTCTACATTCACCCTAAGTAATGTTGATCTTCCTATTAACTGTGGGTCCTGATGTGGTTATTCACAGTACGTACTTATAGGGCTTCCAAACTCCCTGTTCAATGTCTCTGCTCCCATTGCCTATATGGATTGTACAGACTGACAATCCACAAGAGCTGGAAGACCCACATTTACCTAGGTTTTCCTTCCCCAGAATTTCTTGTGTTTTCTTTATTGCTTCTATCTTCAATATCAGGTCTTGAACAATTTACTCATTTCCTTTACCTGTTCTCCTCTCCCACTCCTTGGGCTTTTTGGCTCTCCTTACCAGATTTATTTATTTCTTCCCATTGTTTGTTTACATTTTTCTGGAAATTTTAAAAGTATTTTATTTTTAATTTCAACTTTATGGACCTTTATCGTCCTCATAAAATTAGTTGTGAAATCATTTTCTTATGATTCAAGTCTGTTGAAATAATTCAGGTTGCTCTGGTGATGCCATATTGCCCTGGCCTTTGTTGATTGTGATCTTATAATGGCATCTAGGCATGTGTCTGAGATGAGTACAGGTCTTGCAGCCAATTTCTGAGTTTGTTTTTGTTTGATATGTGTATGTGTTTTAAAATAATTATTCATTTATTTTATGCATATGAGTACACTGTAGCTGTCTTCAGACACAACAGAAGAGGGCATCATATACCATTACAGATGGTTGTAAGCCATCATGTGGGTGCTGGGAATTAAACTCAGGACCTCTAGAAGAACAGTCAGTGCTCTTAACAACTAAGCAATTTCTCCAGCACCTTGGGTGTGTGTTTTGTTCCCCTTTTGTCTTCTGGTCCTTTTGGACTGTATTACTGGCTGCTTGCTAGCATGACCTATGGTCCAGCAGGGAGTCTCTGTCAGAGTTGAGGCCTGGACTTCTAGTAGTTAACATGGACTTTTGTCCAGCAAATAGATCTCTATTCTTCTGACTAGTGTGTCCTGCATTTGAGTAGTGGCTATATCCCCATGTAGGGGTAAGGGCCATAGTAGTAGGGGTTGGGTGATTGTGGGGGTTCCAGAACTTAGGTGTTTAGCCTCAGAATGGAGGGAGTGGGCAGGCTCATAAACCAAGTTGGGCTCTTATCTATATTGTTCTGGTTCACATGACCTAAACCTGAGCAGTGGATGCCTCAATTAAAAATATTTTAAAGTTTTATTTATTTTTTTATTGTTTTAATGTGGTTCTGCACATATAGTCAGAAATGGTAGATCTTTCTGGGCTGGTAGCTTTATATGGTTGGCTGATATGGATTCTAGTAATTAAATTCATGTATCTGACTTAGTCAGGGTTTCTATTCCTGCACAAACATCATGACCAAGAAGCAAGTTGGGAAGGAAAGGGTTTATTCGGCTTACACTTCCATACAGCTGTTCATCACCAAGGAAGTCAGGACTGGAACTCAAGCAGGTCAGAAAGCATGAGCTGATGCAGAAGCCATGGAGGGATGTTCTTAACTGGCTTGCTTCCCCTGGCTTGCTCATCCTGCTCTCTTATAGAACCTAAGACTACCAGGCCAGAGATGGTCCCACCCACAAGGGGCCTTTCCCCCTTGATCACTAATTGAGAAAATGTGTTACAGTTGGATCTCATGGAGGCATTTCCTCAACTGAAGCTCCTTTCTCTGTGATAACTCCAGCTGTGTCAAGTTGACACAAAACTAGCCAGTACACTATCCTAATCGCTGAAAAATATCTACAGCCCCCCATAAAGAGATTTTATCAGAAGGTTAAGAATAGAAGTTCATAGAAAGAAAGTGCTCAGGTAAAGTACAGTATACTCCACGTGAGGACGCCATTCTCTCAAGGGGGAGAACACTTAGATGCCTTATCAGTAGCCAAATATATGATTTTGGTGGGTCTCAAGTTATATCTCAAAGGATTTATTTTATCTAAAAATTTTATTTACTTAATGTGTGTGCATGTTTATGTGTACATGACACAGTACATGTGTAGAAGTCAGAGAATCATCTGCAGGAAATGGTTCCTTTTTTTCACTATGAGGGTCTTGAGGTTGGACTCAGATTGTCAGGTTTGGCAGCAAGAACCTTTCCCACTGAACCATCTCACTAACCCTGAAAGAGTTTTTAATAACCTTTCTTCTTTTTTTAATAAAGGAGATTATAGGGTGACTTCAGTGGTGCCTTATATAGGATTGCAGCCTGACACAACAGTGTGTCTATATGATTACAATGGGTATTATTGACATGAAAACACAACTCTCTTCTTGAAGTAAATAAGATAGTTTATGCTGGAGCCATTTTGAGTGACCTTCTCAGAACCCATGTCTGGCAGTTCACCATTGCCTCTATCTATCTATCTATCTATCTATCTATCTATCTATCTATCTATCTGAGTTTAACATTGAGTTTGACATTTGACATTGTTTTTTCAAATTACATGAACTGGGCCAGAAGCGGTGATATACACTTCTTATTTTAGCATTTGGAAGGCAGAGGCAGTTGTAGCTCAGTGAGTTTGAAGTTAGTCTGGTATACATAGTGAGTTCTGGTCTACCTAGAGACCCTGTCTCATCTCTATCCCAATTGCATTTTATTAGCTCTGTGTGTGTGTGTGTGTGTGTGTGTGTGTTTTGTACATGCACATGTTTGTGTAGGTCAGTGGATAACTTGCTGATGTTGGTTGTCCTCTTCCACTATATGGATACCAAGGATTGCACCCAGGCCATTAGGCTTTGTGTTAAATACTTTTCCCCACTGAGCCACCTTACTGGATCAAATTTGATATCCTTTAAAACTGTTATACCCAGGAAAGATGTTTTGGGGAGGTCACCTATTGCCATTTCAACAGGCTCTAGAATCACCATAGATGCAACTCTCTGGAGGAGTTGATGGGGAATTTTCTAGATTCGATTATCTGAGACAGGAAAATCCACCTTAAACAGAGACATAACTCTTCCATGGGCTGAGTCTTCAGACTGAACAGAAAGGCGAAAGTGAGTTGAACATGAACAGTCATTGCTGTCATCTTCCTGACTGCAGAGGCAATGTGACCAGTTGCTTCATATGCTCACTGCCATGCCTTCTCTTCCACAAAGAACTGTAAGCTCAGATAAACCTTTCCTTCCTTTGACAACCTTTCCTTGTCAAAGCAGCGAGACAAGTAACTAACATACTCAGTAGTGACACCTCCATAGTTGAAGTTACACTAATCTCTACCTTAGGTCTCCCAAACTAAGGAACTTGTATCAAAGTAGTTTACTAAAATTTCATGTATTTTGCTAGTTTAAACATCCTTTTATGTTATGCTCTTTGTGTCTGAAATGTACTGTATTTTGTTTTCATTTTTGGAGAATCTCTCAGTTATTTAGGTCGGTATTGGCATGAAATAATTAAATGTATTTTTTATTATATAGGCCACCAATTTATTTATTTGTAAACTTTATTATAGGGTGTGTGCATGATGTGCATGGGAGGAGGGGTACCTATGCCACAGTACCTATGGGAGGTCAGAGGACAACTTTTGGAGTTCGTTTTCTTTCTACCTGTGTATGGGTTCTAAAAATTAAATTCACGCTACCATGCTTACACAGCAAACTTTTACACGCTGGTCCATCTGAAACTGACTTCCTCTTCGGTCCCTGGTTGCACATTCACTCACCTGTGTACCCCCATGCTTAGTCCTTAGCATTCTAGTACATTTATACACATCCACAAACTGAACTACAACTCTCCAAATAATATTAAATATATGCCTTTTTGTCTTACTTGATTTTTCCATGCAATGGTCTGCTTAGAAACATTAAAGATCTGTGCAAATAGGTCTATATATTTCTCATAGTGGCTAAATACTATTTTATAATATAAGTATTCTAGTGTACTTTACTATTTCTATTGTACTAAATAAATACACAGACATAGCCAAATTGTACTATTTCCAAAAATCAGAAAGTAGAGTCATTAGTTTTATTTATTTATTTTTGGTTGCTTAATCTGACTTGAACATATATGATATCTATTTATATTAAATTATATTAAGTAATACTATTTATTCTTTGCAGTTATGAGGCTTGAACGCAGGGTCTGCCACATGCTAAACACATATTCTACCATTGTGTTTATCCTCAGGCCTTGGACCTTTGACTCAGGATCCCACAGTGTAACTCAGGCTGAGCTGGAACTTGCCTACAGTGCCTAGGCAGGCTTCTCCTGCCTCAGCCTCCTTAATGCTGAGATTACAGGGGCATGCCACTTTGCTTGGATAAGATTACACCCTTTTTAAATTTATTTACTTTTGGATTTTTGATGCAGAATTTTTCTGTTGTAACCCTGCCTGTCTTGGAACTAGCTCTATAAACCAAGTTGGCCACAAACTTGGAGATCTACCTGCCCCTGTCTCCAGAGTGCTGGGATTAGAGGTGTATGTCACCTCTTCTGGCAAGAGTACACTCTTTTCATTATCTAATACTTATAAAATTAGATTTTATAAATATTATTGATTATTGATTGTGATAGATTAATCACAATCAATTATTTTCTGTGATAGTTTAATCACTTATATATTTTTTTCTAAAATACTTAAGTCATTCTTGCATTTATTGTCTAAATAAATTAGAAACCTCTTGTCAATATAGGGAAAATGGCAGCTGTCTTACACTCATAAATTAATTTGGGTTTGCAACTTCTCAAAATAAAAAGGCTCCTACAATGACATCAGCACATTTCTTTTGTTTTCAACTTCCTTTGTTACAGATTTCTATGGATTTCATCTTTACTGTTGCTGTGATATTATAGGCAGGAACTTTTTGTTACACTATTTTATAACTTACTGTTGCTATATAGAAAGTTCTTGTTTTCATTTCATGCTTATCTGTTAAGAAAGAAGCTTGTATCTGAAAGCTCACAAATAGAAAAGACAAGGTAATATCAAAATTAGAAAGAAAGAAAGAAAGAAAGAAAGAAAGAAAGAAAGAAAGAAAGGAAGAAAGAAAGAAAGGAAGAAAGAAAGAAAAATTTAGTTAATAATTGTGTGAACTCATTTGTAAATGACATTCAGGGATCTGAAAGGGTCACAATCTGAGGGCTTGAGGGAGGCATAGCTTGACCTGATTCTTCAAGAAGAGATAACTTATGGGGCTGGTGAGATGGCTCAGCGGGTAAGAGCACCCGACTGCTTTTCCGAAGGTGATAAGTTCAAATCCCAGCATCCACATGGTGGCTCACAACCATCCGTAACTAGATCTGGCGCCCTCTTCTGGAATGTCTGAGGACAACTACAGTGTACTTACATATAATAAATAAAATAAATCTTTAAAAAAAAAAAAAAAAAAGAAGAGATAACTTACTAAGTGATAGGTTAAAGAAATGAGACTGAGTATGGTCTTTGCTTAAGAGTATGGTGGACTTGTCTTGATAGATTAGGAAATAAAGCTAAAACCGAATGAGAATAATATCAAGATAAAAGGGTGGCTATTATTCCTACTCTTTAAAACCAAGAGTAGCAGTTCAGAATTGATTCAATGAGAGGGGATTGTGCAGAGGTAAAAAAAAAAGTGGCTTTCAGACATCAGAGCCATATAACTACTTTTAATGTATAGATGCAGTTTAAAATCACGATAGAAAGCTATTTTAATAACACAGTCTTAGAGAAGAAGTAGTCTTGAGCAAAGACAAGAAATAAGTGAGGGATTGCAAAGATAAAAAAGGAAACTGAAACTGAAGAGAATGACTGTAGAATAATAATGGCATATTTAAAATGCTGGTCTAAGGACTGAGACTGCAAGTATATTGCCTTCTGGATCTAACAGACAGTATGCATGTTGGGTGTCTACTGGTGCTATTAAAGGTAGTTTATTGCTTCTTTTTTGTTTTGGAAGAAAGTAATTAAAGCAGTGAATATACTTAAATGGAATGGGTTTGCAGGAAATATGAACTTCTAAAAAGTATAATTAGGTTTGAATCTAGCATTTCATAAAAGGTATTTTGGTGTTTAATAAAGGGTAAAGCATTAGGCTCTGAAACTTAAAGATCACATTCATGAGGAGGAAAAATGATCATACTTTCAAGAGATACTACAAAGGAATGGTTTCAGTTTAGAAATTCTACAGATATTTGTTATAGAAAGCTACAAGTATGCAAGCTGCTCATATATTTTATATATCTGCTTCTTATTTGAGGAAATAACTATTATTGGCTGTGAATTAAAAGCACAGGAACATTTGAATTTCATAGAACCATTTTACAACATCACCAAATTTGAATATTTAGGAGGAAGACTTCAGTTAAAAAAGCAGTGTACATAATTTGTTTAAAGGTATGTTTTTATTTTGACTTATGAATATGTGTATGCATGTGTATATACAGTGTGTGTGTAGGGGCCTTCAGAGATCAGAAGAGGGTGTTTGATACACTGGAGACGGAGCTACAGAGAACTGCTATAAAAGAAGCAAGCACTTTGAAATGCTGAGCTATTGCCCTAGCCCCATACTTAAAATTCTGGTAATTCAGAATATATCTCTTTCACACAATAGACTTGGTGAATAAAATCTACACTGCAGGGATAATGTTAGAAGCAGATTAGAAGGCAGATGAGATCCTGTGCCTATGTAATATAGGGAATGGAAGGAGAGGAATCAGGCTAAGAAAGAGGAGCCTCCTTTCCAAATACTTCGAGGAAGATCACAAGGACTCACAAAGGGAGGGCGCCAGCAAAGCTGTACAGTTCAGAGAAACAAAGGAAGAGACAGCAGAACAGAGCCAACACTAAAGCTGCAGTTGTGGCCAGGCCTGTTGATGCTCATTATACACATCCGTTCTTTGTGGCTTGCTAGTTCTTTATGTAGACCAAATTGCCTTTGAACTCATAGAGATCAGCCTACCTCTGCCTCTGTAGTGTTGGAGTAAAGGCATGCACCATCACATGGAGCTGTTTGAATGTTGTTATTTGAATATTTCCATGTAAACGAATGCTATCTATGTAGGCTGCCATGGCAAAGAATGTTAATTGCACTAGAACTCCCGAGAGAGGCTTCAACTAGACATTGCCGTGAGAATTTCCCCTCCTTCCCTATATCCCCACACTTTCCCCTGTCTGCCATCCTGTAAGAATCTCCTCCACTGAGATATTCATTCTTTAATATTAAAAAGCATGAAGGTTCATTTCCTGGAATTTTTTTTCTTTTTTTTCTTCTGCTAAACATACACATAGATCTTGACCATTCAGGGATCAAGAGTCTTGGTCTATCTGATCTTGGAAGGTCTGTGCTTACTGCCAAAGAGTTCTCCTTCACTAGGTATCTCAAAACCACATAATCAATAAAGCATACAGCAGCTTGATAAGACTCATTCTGAGATTATCAGGACGCATTTGTCTCAGAGTGACTGAGAGCCATGGTGTTTCAAATGCCCTTTAAAACGGAGGACAGAATGCAGCCTTGATTTGAGATTTATAAATTCTGGCACAGAGTCTCCTGGTGCTGCTGTTGCAATTGCATAGGCTATTGCAGTCAGTTGTAGCACATCTGCCTTGATCATCTTAGCTTTTGAGTTGAGGACAGAGATCTGTTGTGCTATAGAACTGTACATTGATCCTAGGCAAACAGCAAAAAGGAACAATTTCTAGAGGGAATCCAATGGTGGAGTAGATTATAAGGAAAATAGTGTGAAGGCAATTATTGAGGACAGCATCATTTCAAAGAATGTACTTCTTTTGGAATTTGGTTTAGTTGGGGGTAGGCCTCTACTCAGCCAGATGGTGTCACCAAACACCAGAAGATATTTGTTTGGTAGGGCAGCATGAAGGAACCTGAGTTGCCAGTATCTTCCAGAATGCACTTATATGTTTGTACTAGCTTATAAGAAGGGGGAGGCTTGGTTTCATAGTCTAGGCTTTTACAGAGATAGGCCCTTATTTTTGTTGTTGTTGACTAAAGTACTTTCCCCCAAAGACACAAAGGACTAGCACAGTTAATGTCTGTATTTTGAGCTGTCATGAGTCATGAAGTTGCTTAATAATTTGTTTTTCAAATCTGCTTGGAGCAATAGAATTTTGATTCCCTGGTGGAATAAGATATTTTCAGTGTACATCTTTTTGTTTGTTTGTTCATTTTTTTCAAGACAGGTTTTCACTGTATAGCCCTGTATGTCCTTGTACTCATCTGCCTCAGCATGAATGTTGAGATTAAAGATGTGAGCTACCACCACCCAGAGTCTATATGTTTCTTTGCTGTGTGTCTTTGGATGATTGACTTGCATTCAGCTCTAGGAAAGAGGCACTAGAGTCATCTTTGTTGCCTCCAAGATTTGCTGAAAGATGCTATACTCTATCTGGGACCCCTAACAATAGGCCTTGCCTTTCTGTCAAATAGTGTATCTCCAAATGGAATTCATCTCACCTGAAGAGTCTTGGTTAGCTCTTAAAGTTGCTGTGATGTGGGAACATCAGTCTTTATAGGATATCCTCCTGGGCAAGCAGTGCACTATTCAATCTGACCCAGGGATGGGCACATATATATCTATAGGGTTTTCTAAATTATATGGGATTTTAAAAAAATCAAGTGGAAAGAGTACAGCTAAGCAGAGAAAGCAGCAACCAAGAAAAAATTCACTAGCAGTACTGGTGATGAATCCCAGAAAAGCCCCCAAAGAGACTTAGCCTTGGTGTAGCAAGGGACACAGCCCACATTGCTACCTGAGTGAGGAGTTCCTTTGTCCTTTAGAAACTTCCACTCAGATAAAGATTATGTCTTAAGGGTCTTCTGGTTAAAAAAAAAAAGTCTAGTGTTATTAATCCACATGATACTCAGTTTTGTGTGAACTTGACATGAGCTAGAGTGATCAAAGAGGGAAAATCCTTAATTGAGAAGATAATTCTGCAAGATCAGGCTCTAGGTAAGCCCGTAGGGTATTTTCTTAATGCCTGATGTGATATGGGTGGTGTCCTCCCTCAGTTGGTGATCCCAAGTTCTATAAGCAGGCTGGTCGAGCCATGGGAAGCAAGCCAGTAAGCAGCACCTCTCCATGGCCTCTGTGTCAGCTCCTACCTCTAGTTTCCTGCCCTGTTTGAGTTGCTGTTCTGTGTTTCTTCATTGATGTTCAGTTATATGGAAACATAAACAAAATAAACCCTTTCCTTCCTAGTTTTCTCTGGTCATGGTATCTAACCACAGCAATAATAGCCCTAACAAGGACAGTCAATATGTACTGAACATATAGGTGGAATAACTATATTTTATGGTTTTGATTTATATCTGCTTATTTCAATTTCTTTTGTTTAAATATAGAGACAAATAAAGGGAAAACATATTTTCTTATAAGGAATATTATTTTTGTTATAAATGTTCTGTGAGCCTGAAGCTTCATATAGTCTGGCTCAGTGAAGTTTAATGATATTTTTTTTTTGAAAATTTTAATTTGATTACTCCAAGCTAATGTGAGGTTTCTAAGGGTCAAAGAACAGTCAAAATAGTTTATTCCAAGTGTCAAGTCTTTTTGATCATAAACAGTATGTTAAAATGACAGCTGGCAGAAGCCACTTTAAATTGAATTCAAGCAGTTTTTTCAAGAGCATAATTAAAATAATTGGCTCAGTCTGCACACACACACATACACATCTAGAATAAAGCAACTTTGTGAAAAGCATTACTGTACATATGAAAATGGCTCTGTGCAATATTCAAACCTTCATTTAAGGGTTTGTTCTTGTACAAGAGTCTGCTTTTTAGATTATTAAGAATGAACTTTACTAGGCTTCAACTTTGAAATTCTTTAAATTCTTTTTTTTTTTTTTCCGTCCCTGACTAGATCTCAGTATGTAACACTGGCTGGTCTAGATCTCACTATTCAGACTAGACTGGCCTTGAATTTATGGAGATCTCCTGCTAATTCCTCCAATCAAGAATGAAAATCACCATCCAAATTAAAGCCCATTCAGCAATCTTTATTTACTATGCATAGGCCTAACTATTACTCAAGATACAATTTGCAAAATACATGAAACTCAAGAAGAATGAAGACCAAAGCATGGGCACTTCGCTCCTTCTTAGAATTAGGAACAAAGCACACGTTGAAGGAGTTACAGAGATCAAGTCTGGAGCTGAGACAAAAGGATGGACCAACCAGTGACTGCTGCAGCCGGGAATCCATCCCATAATCAGACACCAAATGCAGACACTATTGCATACGCCAGCAAGATTTTGCTGAAAGGCCCCTAATATAGCTGTTTCGTGTGAGGCTATGCCAGTGCCTGGCAAACACAGAAGTGGATGCTCACAGTCAGCTATTAGATGGAACACAGGGTTCCCAAGGGAGGAGCTAGAGAAAGTACCCAAGGAGCTGAAGGGGTCTTCAACCCTATAGGTGGAAGAACAATATAAACTAACCAGTACCCCCAGAGCTCATGTCTCTAGCTGCGTATGTAGCAGAAGATGGCCTAATTGGCCATCATTGGGAAGAGAAGCCCCTTGGTCTTGCAAACATTATATGCCCCAGTACAGGGTAACACCAGGGCCAAGGAGTGGGAGTGGGTGGGTAGGGGAGCGGGGCGGGGGATGGGAGAGGGTATAGGGGACTTTTGGGATAGCATTTGAAATACAAATGAAAAAAAAGGAGAAAAAAAAGAAATGCAAATGAAGAAAATATCTAATAAAAATTGGAAAAAAAAAAGAAAAAACAAGAGACTTAAAAGTACAATGTGGGTTAACTTTGGGGTTTCTTATTATAGGGAAAGAGTATAAACTGGAGATTTTATTCCATAAGGATACTGCAAGTGATTTTTACAGAAGCAGATAGTAGATTCTATTATTTGACAGAACATCGTATTTTATCAGGATGGAGTCCATGGGAGTCAAGCTCCATTCCAGAAACAGAACATCTCATCATTCCTTGATAGAATGTCTTATCTTATTAGGGTAGAGTATGGGTGAGCCAAACTTGAATTTTAGCAAATAGAGACAACTTATTATGTTGTTATAACAAAATGGCTTTTTTTCCCTGGGGATAGAATCAGACCATTCCATCACTGCCTGCATTTTTCTCCCCAGGGTTGGGATTAAAAGTTCCACCATACTTGGCTCTTTAAAGTCTTATGCTTAGAGTATGTAATCTGTTTAGAAAGAAGTTGGAAACTTGATGTCCCATGTTCTCTGTGGACTAACCTCTGTCCTGACTTCAGCATCTAGCCTGGTAACTGTGGAGGAGTGAAAGGAGATAACCTGTGAGGACAAAAGATAGTCCAAAAAAGATAGACAGATGCAGGGGGGAAAGGTGGAATCCAAAGAGCAAAAGGAAAAGTCTCTTTCACTCTCTTTGGTCTGATTTCATTCTTGCTGAATCAAAAATTTTGACACAACTAACTAAATTGTTGCAGAATAAGTTGTTAAAAAATATATTTCTGGAAACTATTTTGAATAAAATATTTGGGACAGCTAATAAACCTCCTTTAAGACAAAACAAACAAACAAACATACAAACAAATAACAACAACAAAAGGGTTCTATACCCCCAGTTACCTATGACCTGGTAAGAGTTACTTTTCAAATCTTGTCAACACATTTTTCTCATCTAGAATCTGTATAGTTATCTCATCAAATATTTTATAGTCTTCTTTACAAAAGGGGAATTTTACAGAAGGTGGGGAAGCAGGAGTGGGTGGGTGGGGGAACACCCTCATGGATGCAGTGGGAGGGAGGAGGAGATAGGGGGTTTCCAGTGGTGGTGGGAGAACCAGGAAAGGGGATAGTATTTGAAATGTAAATAAAGAAAATGTCCAATAAAAATGTGAAAAAAAGAGAAAATTCATTAGATAAGAGAAGTAAGTGAATGAGCTCATTTTGTTACACTGATTTTTTGTTTTTTAAGAAAAAGAGGGGCTTCCACCTCCATGTTTGCCAGGCATTGGTATAGTTTCCCCCGAGACAGCTATATCCGGGCCCTTTCAGCACTATCTTAGATGGAACACAGGGTTCTCAAGGAAGGAGCTAGAGAAAGTACCCAAGGAGCTGAAGGGGTCTTCAACCCTATAGGTGGAAGAATAACCATGAACTAACTAGTACCCCCTGAGATCATGTCTCTAGGTGCATATATAGAAGAGGATGGCCTAGTTGTCCATCATTGGGAAGAGAGGCCCCTTGGTCATGCAGACTTTATATGCCCCAATACAGGGGAACGCCAGGGCCAAGAAGTAGGAGCAGGTGGGTAGGGGAGCAGGGCCGGGAGGGGGGAGGGTATAGGGAACTTTCTGAATAACACTTGAAATGAAAATGAAGAAAATATCTAATAAAAGTTGGAAAAAAAAAGAAAAGAAAAAGAGGGGCTGGAGAGATGGTTCAGTGGTTAAGAGTACTGCATGCTTTTGCAGAGAATCCAAGTTCAGTTTCCAACAGCCACATTGCAGCTCACAACATTCTGTAATTCTAGTTCTAGCAGATTCAGTGCTCTCTTCTGACCACTATGGACATTGCATGAATGTGGTGTACTTACATAGTTAGGCGAAACACTCACACACATGAAGTAAAAACTAATTCTCAAAAGGAGAAAGGAAGGCTGGGGAAATGACTCAGTAGTCAAGAGGAAGGGCTGTTCTTACAGAGGGCCTGAGCTTAGTTCTTAGCACCAACATGGTATCCCACAACCACCTTTAATTCTAGTTCTAGTTCTAGCATATCTTAATGCCCTCTCCTAGCCTATTAGGCATACATATATTATATATACACAGGTATCTTCTAGGTATCAGGCATACATATATTATATATACACACATGTGAAGGTGAAACACTTATCATATAAAATAAAAATAAATAATTTAATATTTAAGAAAAAAGATGAGTAGTAGATCAACCCCCTTCTTTGACATTCAGACTGTCTAAATACCATGACAGTATCTAACAGAACCCCTTAGAGAGAGAAATTACTTATTTAGGTTTACAATTTCAGACATTTCAGTCTGTGGTCCTTTGCTGTGATGATGGCGGTCATGGTAAATTTAGCAGAGCATCATGGTTGTTTAAACACGTAGTAGAGGTTGTTGACATCAGGGTAGCAGGAAGGAAAGAGACAGAGAAGGCTATAATAAGATAGACCCACTAAGGCCATGTCCCGGTGACCTATCTTCAGGTAGTCTCTCACCCTATACTTTCTAGAACTTCCCCAAATAGCTATGAAGCCGGGATGAAGCCTTCAAAATTGGAAACTTTCAGTGAATTACTTCCTCTTTAAATCATATCATTTTCTTTTATATGCTAAGTTCCTGTCATATTGTTACTGTGTTCACTGTTCACTACTATGGGGACAAATTGATTCCTCCTCATGGGCACCTTTGGCAGATCACCCACTGTGCCAGCACCATTAATCAAGAATCCTATCTCTGCAGCAACATGCCACAGACAGGCATGGTGACCTCTTCTCCCTTTCCTTTAACAGAACATCAGTGAAAACTTCCCTTGGCTTTAGTCAAACAGTCCTATCAGGGACCAGTACAGGAACATCCCAAGAAAACTGTAGAACTAAACCTAGCATTAACTTTCAAAAAGATATTTCAGGCTAAAAAAACAAAAACAAAAAACAAAAACAAAAAACAAAAAACAACCAAAACCAAGTGTTCTTATTGTATAGACACAACTTTCTTCTAATACATATAATTTTAAAATGAAAGCTTTATTTTCCACAATTCTTGAAGATAGTATGCCTATCTTGAACCATTTAGGGCTGTTTGTATTCACTGTCAAATTTTGACTGGAAGAGGATGGACTCTGACAATAGCTAAGGGACTGGGAAGTACATGAAAAGCATGACTGCTTTCGTAAAAGAGACTCTGTGACTTACAGCCAAATGCATCTCAGCTAGGAAAGCCAGACTGAGATGAGCAATTATACTAGAAAGGGCTAGAAAGGGCTAGGGCTGCCAGCTAGCCATGCTTTAATTACTCAGAGACGAAATAATTTTCCCTCTGGCCTAGCTTTTGAATTGCCATGTTGCCTTCTTCCAGTACAATGGGGAAGAATTGTGTGCTATTGACATCAGCTTTCCTGGTATCTGTCACTGTGTCCTGCTGGTGCCTACAGGGCAGAGTTTCAGAGTCAAGCAAATCTGTGACTCCTTGGATTCTGATGACTGAGACTACAGAGCTTGGAAACCAGAAAGCCTTTGTCTACCATTGCACTTCAGGCTGACTCAGTTTGTTGCTGTCTTTGTATCATGTTATCTGTAGAGAAGTCTGAGTATGTCATAGATTGGATTTTAATGAGAAAAACAAAATCAGAGGAGAGGGAATGAGCCCATCCTCAGGGCTTTATGGAAAACACTTGTTCTTCCACATCTGTTTGGCTTCTGTGCCACAAACACCATATATTCATGATGTTTTAATCAAACAAGATTTAGGGAGAATGTGAATAGATAAACCTGTGTGAGTGAATTCTTCCAGAGCATTAATATGTCTAATGTTGCTTCTGGCATTAACACTTGTCTCAAATGTCTTTATTAGCGCACTCTTTCAGCAGCGGCTATTATTATTAATATTACTGACCAAAATTTCGTAGTAAGTGGCTTGTATTGTAGGGATACTTGAGTTAATCTTGTGAAAATGTATGCACAATACAACCCTTGGAGTTCACACAGTCTGTTCCTGTCTCTTCTTCCCTCCTTCCATTTCCTTCTTTGCCCTTCTTTCTTTCCCATCTTGTCCCCTTTCTTTACATATCTATTTTTCATTTTTCTTCCATACATCTTTTCTCTTCCATGCTTCTTCACTTCATTTTTCTGCCTCTTTCTTCTACCCCACATTTGCTTCCTCTCCATCTATTTTTTCTCTCCCTTTTCCTTCCTGCTATTAAAACCTAGAACTAGTACTGCTTAGGTCACAGTAACCTACAGCTGTGTATCTATCTCTCCTTCCTTATAGATGATTTTGTATATAGGACTCAGGCTAACAGAGTCTATTGGCAGTACCCTCCATGTGATGGGTACACATTAATTTAAGGGGTCCCTCCTCCCACTTATTACACATTCTCAAGTTATAAAATTTGTCCTTTAAATACAAAATATCCTTTCTTTTTTTTTTTTTTTTTTTTCGAGACAGGGTTTCTCTGTATAGCCCTGGCTGTCCTGGAACTCACTTTGTAGACCAGGCTGGCCTCGAACTCAGAAATCCACCTGCCTCTGCCTCCCGAGTGCTAGGATTAAAGGCGTGTACCACCACGCCCGGCCAAAATATCCTTTCTTACCATTGTCATACAAGAATCAGAGACAGCCCGAGTTCTGTGAACCATCAACCATGTCTAGAACCCCTTCCCTCACTCTGCCATATGAGCCAGAACTCCTTGGAGCCCCTGCCATGCTGTCTGTCTGTCTGTCTGTCTGTCGTGTTGGTAATTCTTCTAATAACAATCTCTAACTCCAAAAGAAAACCTGCCTCAGTGTCTGTCTTCAACCCCTAACATGAAGCCTCTCACCTCCTTCCCTCTCCTATCCTCTCATTTTCTTTCGTTCTCTGTGTGTTTGAGACAGGTCTTGCTTTGTAGCAAGGCAGCCCTGGAGCTTTTGTTCCTCTTGACAGCTCAGTGCTGTGTACTCATCCATGCCTTTTTCATCCCATGTTTGTTTTAGGTGCTGCATTGCTGCCTTTGTATTGCTCCTTCCTTCCTGGTGTCTGAGGGAATAGAATCCATGTGCTGAATGAACTTAATGGCCCCACGCCTATCACCATGCTCTATGTTCTAGAATGGCTCTTTTCCATGCATTCAATCACTGTAACAAATTCTCTCTTTTAATTGAAACCATATTTTCTGCACATAAATACCTTTCTAATTGTGCCTGCAAACAAGGAGAAATCTGGGTGTAGTAGTATATACATGTGATCCTTGTACTTTGGAGGTGAAGGCAGTAGGATAAAGAATATGAGGTCATGTGTGGCTATGCAGTGAGTTCCAGGTCATCCTGGGTTATAAGAGACCTTGTCTACAAAAGCAAGTCAATCAAACAAAAGAGAAGTGGGACTTGGTTCTTCTCTATAATCCCAGCACTCAGGAGGCTCAAGTTAGAGGAACATCGTGAATCTAAGGCCAACTTGATCTAGAAAGTGAGATCTTGCTTTCTGAAACAAAACATAAATGAAAACAATAACATCATCATAGTCATCATCATCAACAACAAGAACAACAACAACAGAGAGAGCTCTTCCATGGAAGAAATGTGTATTATTCTCTCATGGTGCTAAAAAATATTCCCAAGCAGTTAGGGGTGGTGATATATGAGCTTGAAGAAGGAGAATTGCAAGGTCAAGAGCAAGGCCCCACCCTATCTGAGAAAGTTTTGGCAGTGATGGATGCTTGTGGAAGGAACTGTGGGTAACTAGCACTAATATGTTACTCATGTTCCAGTGGATGGCCTCATACCCATGTACATAGGAGCAGCAATGATTGGATCAGTGAGTTATTTAGAAAAATGAAGAGGACATGAAGTTGGGGTGGGGCATGCTGAGAGGGAGGCTCTGAAGGAGTTGGGAAGGTAAGTAGGGTGGATTGGATCAAAATATACTATATAGATTTATGAATTTCTCAGAGAATAAATAAAAATCGTATATAAAAGTAGGAATAAAATAAACACTAAAAAAGAGAAAATCATCTTGCCGCAGACCCTTTAGATCCCCTGTCTGCGTGGAATGAGTTCTCTGGAGCAAGTGGGCGAAGGAGTTCGGTGAAAGTGGGGTGACAAACAGACACAACACAAGGGAATGTGGATCTGAATGTAAGTTGTCAAATTGAGCATCAGACTTTTTATACAGAAGAAAATAGGGAAGTTAGGTGACATGCCAGCAAGATACAAAGAGGTTACTAGAGGTTACTGGATTCTTACACAAAACAGAGGAATGCAAACATGGAAGAACTGGGATAAAATTCAATTTTAACAACTGGGATCAAAAACAACTCCACCTAAGGTCAGCTTAAATTTAGAAGCCAGGGGCTAGGGCTTCGTGCCCTTGCCATAGCCCACCTTTCCTCTAGGCCATTATAAATACTTGTATATGGGTGTAACTCAACTAGCTATAGTGCTAAGTATCTACTCAGGTTCCTCCTCAGGTCACAAACTTCCTTCTTCCTAGATAATGGTGAATTCCTGTGTAGGGCAGTGATGTAGCTATATTCTGGGCGATAGTGTGGGGTAACTTTGTACTAACAAGTAATTAGACTGCCATACCTGGCTGTAGAAGATTCTAAGTATATACTTTGCTAAGCTTGCCCTGAGATTTCTAACTCTTATGTAGTTCCTTGCCTGGGTAAGACTGGCAAGTCCCTAGTGAACATCCTGCAGACCAGCCCTGAGCTACTCTGGCTTCGTTCTTTGTAATTCCTAATTAGTTTCCCTGTCTCTAGATTCCTACTGAATACAAGGATATACTAGGACATTAGAACACTGGCAGAAGGCTTAGCTAGGTCAGAATTCAATCTTTAAAAGCACTATAATAAAATCCTACTAAATGAGAGCATGTGGATCTATCCACCAGACTAATGCAGGGATATATGGGTAGCAGGAATGTCTTCCCAGGAGATGAGTTCCTTTTGAAACTCTGTGTCTCATGAGCGCTTTCAAGTTTTTCAACTTTGTCAAGCAGCTTCACTGGGATATGTGTAACATCATCTAATGCAGTAGTAGAGAACTTGCCTCTAAACTGGGCTCAATCTCCATAACAGAGATCCAGATCCCCTCACAGGATTAGGCTTGTGAATACTCTGCTTCTGTCAGGAAATGCCTGATTTTGTTCATGTAGCTGTGTAGTGAAAGATGATCATAGTTCTCATGAGAGAGCATTAGCACTCTGTTCTTTAAAGGAGCTTACATGCTTTTTTTGGCAGAATATCTTGATTTGGGATCAGAGAGAACCATGGATGTAGTTTCCTAGCAACGTGCTTTCAATTATAATGAGGTTAAGTAACTTTGTCCAGAATCTACACTATATCAAGAACTGACACCTGGCTAGGATTAACTAAAATCCATTAACTTGAAAAGCCCTGTGAGTTAGGGTTGTCTTCTTAGGTGTAAACAAGTATCAGGCTTTAAAGACTAAATGGTACTGAAGCTTTGAGCCTTGGCTATGTTTAAAACCCTCTCTGTGGTATATTGTGTGGGCTTTTTCCTCATCATAGTCCATCTGCTTGTGTCTACTCCCTCTGCACATATTTGCTGAGTGACAAATCTCATGCTAATCATCTCTGACTTGTTAGAGCACAGTGGAGACATGCCTGTCAGGCCCTGGGTACTATCTCTAGCACTCCAAGACAGACAAATAATCAATCAACCACACAAAACCAAGCATGAACAGTTCACAAAGATGAACTTCAAATTACTCAAATTTGTCTTTCACATCCCTTCCTGTTTATAAATCTCAGTGATATCATGTTTTCCTATGAAACATACCTCTCAGCTTCCTAAAGCTAAGTGCCACCGGAGGTCAAAGAAGATAGGTAGAATGGGAGGGTTCTGGTAGAACACCTTGACCATGTAACCTTTTGTGCCTTAGAACACATGTCTCTGAAAATCGAGGAGGAAGGTTCTCCATTCTCCCCATCAAGCTGTCAGCCTCATGTGAGTGATGTGTCTAAGCAGAGTGGCTTCCAGCTTGTTATTTTTCTCTAACAACCCCAGTACCAGTTCCCTGTGTGAGAATGGAGAGAGGACAGTACCCACACCATTTGATGACATGAAATTAGGATTATTACTTGATAATTTTCTAATGTCACTAATTAAGGATTAATCTTGTTTGTTATTATTGCAAGGGATAGAAGTCAGCTTCTGTAAAACCATGAGACAAGTAAGTCAACAAAGCACATGCCTATATGACTTTCTCCTTCTCCTCCTTCTCTTCCTCCCTCTCCTCTTCTGCCCCTCTTCTTTCTCCCTGCCCCTCCTTTTCTTCTTTTCTTTGAAGCAAAATCTCACTGCCAGCTTGGAAATCTCTCTGTATACCAGGATCATCTGCCTGTAACTTATACTGACCCACCTGTCTCTTCCTCCTAAGTACTGAAATTAGAGGCATGTGACACCACAGCCAGCATGACTTCTTAATTATTAGAAAGTTTAGAGAAACTGAAATAATATACATTTTTATTGTTTATTTTTCCAGTCTTGCTTGTTCCATATCTCAGATTGGGCTCAAATTTTGTTTTCCTGCCTTGTCCTGTAATGTGCTATGATTATAGATGTCTGCCAGCATGTTTAGCTCTAAAAGTTAAGTTAATATTGATGAATAATATTATTTATTATTCATAAATTATATATAAAATGCAAATACATAGAATCTATTTTTTTCTGTATTTGTACAATGTCTATTTTTCCTTAGCACCAGAGATGGAAACCAGGGCCTTGTGCTAGCTGAACGCTTAACTGCTGAACTCTACCCCATTCTTCTACATAGTATCTTTGAGGCATGAAAAATGGTTTGGAAAACAAGTTTCTTTTCTAATTAACTGAATTTATTTATATTGTGTGTGTGTGTGTGGGTAATGGGAGCCAGAAGACAACTTTGAGGAGTCTGAGCTGTCTTTCTGCCATGTGGGATGCAGGCATCAAATTAGAATTTAGGTCTTGTTATCAAATTAGACTTTACCTTCTGAACTGTTAAGCCGGACCCCATTATTTTTTCCTTCTTTTTTTTTTGCATTCAAAATATTTTAATAATAAAGAAAAATTATAAATCTTAACAAGGCATTTCTAATGATCAAAAGCTCAAGTTAAAAATCTTCGAACTTCAATATCCATTGCAAGTAAAAGCAACAAAATGTAAGTATCTGAATACAATAAAAAATTCAGATGAAATATACTTATTTTATATTTAGGCCACAAATATAGTAACATAAACCCAAGTTATTTGTGCAATTAATTTTAAAGTCTGAATTCCTTGGAAAAGTTTGGCTCTCTTGGAAATAATAAAGCTAACTAATGTTTTTAGTCTGTGTAACCAACATTGGTTTTCTGAAATTAAGAAAATACCTTTCCTGCTTCCTTTAGTCTTCTTTTCTTATCAATTTTAGCAATCATTGTCCAACGGTCCTCTCTCATTTTTTTTCAGACTTCCAAACTTCATAAAAGATGCAGGAGTTGATATTGATCCACCAGATTCTCATCTGTTAGTCAAAATCCCCAGACTCCTGTATCGCCATTTTTTTTTTCTTTTGAGATATCTTGGCTTCAAATTTAGCATGTAGCCTAGGACACTTTTTTTGTTTGTTTGTTTTGTTTTTTGTTTTTTGAGATAGGGTTTCTCTGTATAGCCCTGGCTGTCAAGGAACTCACTCTGTAGACCAGGCTGGCCTCAAACTCAGAAATCCACCTGCCTCGGCCTCCCGAGTGCTGGGATTAAAGGCATGCACCACCACGCCCAGCTGCCAAGGACACTTTTTATCTCCAGATGTCCTTCCTATCTCTCAAATTTTGGGATTACAGCAAATCAATACATTTACTCTGCATATATCTTAGAATAAATTCATCCCTTTATACACAAATGTATACTCTCCAAATGCACAAATATGTAGACTACTAATACAGTGTTTTAAATTTTGATAAGGCTTATATATAAGTTAGCCTATACACCTAAGTTTATAGTCTGAAACTTTAAATCCATGAATACATTATGTCCCTCATTTATTTTAGAAACATGACAGAGGAAGAGACCCTCTGCCCACATTTAGCTTTCACACATGTTCACACAGGTGAGTGTTCCCACACATACGTATACCCTTACAGGCTAGTGTTCCCACATACACTTGTGTTTACAAGGAAGCATACCCCCCAACATATACACACACATGTGAGTATACCCACACATGCACTTATGCTCTCTAGTGAGTGCTCCCCTCCCAATGTGCAGTCTAGAGAGTGCAACTTTAATTTTTCTACTTTTAATGATGGTTCTTAAATGCTTTAACCTTCCTCTATCTCAGCACTCACAAGAGGAAGTAGAAAAGGAAGAATACCAGAGACATGGAACTGTTTAGAAATGGTTCTTTGAAGCAACTCCCATTTTGTATTGTCAGGAAATCAGCAGTTCAGCTCACACGTTAACAGCAGCAGCTTGATCTGCTTGCAAATATTTCATGAATATACCAGCAGTCTATTTTGGTGTGGCACAACCTAGCAGAGACAGCCAGGCCTCGGCCAAATTGACATGAGTCAGCAGGAGGGACCAGGGCCAACAAGGACACAAGGAGAAGTTTTTGGTTGTGCCTGTCTCAGAAGCACTGCACAGCTAGCTCTACTGGCAAGCAAGCCAAGCCTACCCAAGCCTACCCAAGCCCCTGTCACTGTCCATTGCATCCTATTTATACTCCCTACAAACATCACATGTCTCCATGGGTCTTGCCTCACCACATGTCTTGCTTCTGCACATGAGGCTGTCTTGGCAAAATTCCACGAGTCTGTCTCTGCTGACATCACCCTGCCAATAAAATGAAGTCTGCAGTAGAGGTAAGAAGATGGAACACATCACCAGAAGTTTTTTGGTGCATTTCTCTCTGTGGAGTACTGACAAAAGGAGGTCATCAGCACAGTGTAAGACGAACCTGAAAGTCTTTAATGAAGAATCCTTTATCATGTGTCTTTCCTGTGCTTGCTTCAGCTGAACATCCTTTCACCTGTGTCTGCTTCAGCAAACTGTTCCTTCGCCAGTCTGCCTTAGCCTTTCATTTGTGTCTGCTTCACTGCAGCATTCCTTCACCTATCTGGTTTAGCAAAACTTCTTTTCACTTGTGTCCACTTCAGAAAAACACTCCTCCACGTGTTTGTTCCAGGAAAACACCATCCAACACAACTGACTTTCAAAAGAACCCTTAAGTTTCCACTTCAGGAGAGTGTATCCCCAACATGCACACCCGCAAGTGTACCCATGTTCTCAGTGGTGAGGGTTCTCACACAGACACATGCACGCACACACAAATACATGTGAGTATATCCATCCATACACAGCTACACACTGATATATCATATACACAAGTATAAATTATATTACATGCACTTAGTACATAATATAGAAGTAACTTATTTTGCTAAATAATTTTTTCATTAATTTTACAAATTTCTGTAAGATTTTTACAGACTTCTTACCCAAGTAATCATTAGATTAGTGACTAATAATGGCCTACTTTTTTTCTTCATTTTATTTTATGGCAAATGGATAATAGTTCCTTCCTTCTAGAAATGTAACTATTCTTACTTGTATTTTCTAATTTTATAAAATCACTTAAGTGTTGAGAATAAAAAGACTTAGCCTTAGAACTCATTTTTGTGTATTTTGGAAATGAGGACCCAAACTTGCCTTTTTTCCGAGCTAAGCAATTAACTCAGCTCTATAAATTTTATGGTCTGTATTAGCCACTTTTATTATATACATGACATTTATTATGTTTTTCATTTATTTCACCACATCTATTGCCTTGTTATTGCTTACAAAGATTACTGTTACTAAGACTATAAATATTGTTACAGCAGTTTGTTCTTTAGTTTCCGATTTCCAGATAGGTGATAGTGGTCAGCAGGAAGAATTTCTTCTCATGCAAGCTTGTTGACTGGGGCATGATCCCCAGAAATCCATAGTGTGAGGAGAGAAACAGCTCCTGAAAGTTGGAATAATCTCTTAGGAAAAATTTAAAAAGTAACTGAAAAACTATGTGCAGTGATGGGGACCTTGTAATGTCAGCAATGGAAGGTAGAGGAAGGAGGCTCACATTTAGCATCCTTGGCTAAATAGTTCCTGGCTAGCTGTGCTACATAAGACTTTTTCTTAAACAATCAAATAAATTATGGGCTGGTCATATCAATTCATTAGTAGAGGTTTTGCCTAATATTAGTAAGGCTCTGAGTTCAATTCCCAACAAACAATACAAGTAGTTGTGCATGCCCGTACGCTCAGCACTTGGGAGGTAGAAGCAGGAGGATCAGATGTTTAAGGTCATCCAAACCAACACAGAGAATTAGAGACTAAACTAATTTGTTCCAGACCGTGTCTCCAAAACAAACAAAAGTAATTGACAGATGTTAAATCCAATTCACCTACACTCATTGTGGGACTTTTAACTGTCCATGTTAATGAAGCAGTATGTTCATTCTGTTATTTATTTAGTTACTTATTTTGTATGTGCTGATACAGAATCCAGAGTTCTTCATAAGCTACAAAGTATCACCAGCCCCACCCTAGCCCAGTAGAGATTCCTTATTATATCTTTAAGGAGGCATAGCCACATTAGCAGGGTATCAGAGTCTAACATAGTTTGCATGTGAGATGCATATTTTCAGTGTTTTCTTTGATTGGCTTTTTAAAAATAAGCTGCAGCCACACAGCTTCCTGACAACAATAGAATTAGAAGTCTCATTCAAAAGCTAAGTCACAGGGCTGAACAGATGACTGTGCAATTAAGAACATGTACAACTTTAACAGAGGACCTGAGTTTGGTTTCCAGCACTCAAGTCAAGTAGTTTGCAACTACTTGTAATTCCAGTTACATAGGACTTGACACCCTATTTTGACCACTGCAGATATGATCTGATAAGATAGAGGAAATAATTTCAGCTCTGTTGTATTAAGAAACAAGGGCAGCCAGTATTGTGATACACACTTTAAATTCCAGTACTTGGGAGGCAGATGCAGGCAGATCTCTGAGTTTGAGATCAGCTTGGTCTACATAATAAAACCCTGTCTAGGAAATAAAAAAGGAGAGTAAAAATTAATGAAATGGAAATGAAAACATAGAATTCATCAAACAAAAATTTGACTCTTTAAAAAGGTTGATAAACTCATAGCCAGCAAACAAAAATAGAAACAAAAAATTCATAAATTTAGATGTAAAAATATTCCTTAAACCATCCATAAGATAGAAAACAATGGAAAATGAAGAGGGAATCCTATAAAGCCAGCACTACCATGGTATCAGAACCAAATAAGGAAATAGCAACAACCAGAGAAATATAGACTGATTTCTATAAAAATCTAGATGCAGAAATTATCAACAACATTCTCACAAAACAAGTCAAGAACACATTAAGTTCATTACCATTGTCAATTTGGTTTCATCAGAGGTACAAAAAGGTAATGCAATGCACGTAAAGAAGTAAACATGAGACGTTGTTACAAATTGTAACATCAAGTTTGGGGATGGAACACATGTAAATTACCCTCCAGAAATGAGCTAGAGAAAAACTATGGGGCCATGATCAAGCCTTGGGATGAGGAGAATTATAGACATTATGAAAACCATATAAGAGACATCCTACGATTAGAGAAATGGCTCAGTGATTAAGAAGGCTTGTTACTCTTCCAGAGGCTCCAGGCTTAATGTCTAACACTCACATGGTGGGTCATGACTGCCTATAACTTGTGTTGTAGGGCATACTCCACTCTCTTCTGGCCTGTGAGGCATCAGCATACATGTGGCACATAGACTAGACATACATCCATATATATAAAATAAAAATAAATAAATATTTTTTAAAAGACAAAGAAAAATGATAATGTAAAAGAGATAGCCACCTCAGGCACCATGAGGTGAGAAGTAAGAAGTAGGTCAGGGCACACCAGGCTTTCAGAGCAAAAAAAGGTCTTGTAAACACAGGACATATTCTAGCTTTAATATCTTTCGGGTGCTGTTAGTCCAAACTGCAGGGAGAATGACCTGATTTCTACAGGTCTCAGATCTGTTATCTGAGTATCTGGCATCCTAAAGAAGCAGGCACATAAACATTTTTTAGTCCTTTTGTTTTATATTAAAAAGGAGGAGGAGGAGGAAGAGGAGAAGGAGGAGGAGGAGGAGGAAAGAGAGGGTCTGGAGAGATGGCCCAGCAGTTAAGAGCACTGACTGCTCTACCAGAGGTCCTGAGTTCAATTTCCAGCACCCACATGGTGGCTCACAACCATCTGTAATGGTATCTGATGCCCTCTTCTGGTGTGTCTGCAGAGAGTGACAGTGTATTCAAATTCATTAAATAAATAAATAAATAAATAAATAAATAAATAAATAAATCTTAGCAAAAAAAAAGAGGAAAAAAAAAAAAGAAAGGAATGAATTTAAAGGAAAAAAGGAGCTATAAATGATACAGACCTTAAAGTCAAGACTTCTGCTTTTTTTAGGTTGACTCAGACCATATAGTATTGGGAGGGAGTCTCCAAATCCCATAGTGGGTATTCAGGTGTTGGTGACTGGGTTAAAGGCTGATATTTAGGTTTTATAAATCCAGAAGATGTCCTTATATGTCCAGGTAGTATGGATAAGGTCAGTCACTGGTGGGATTGCAGAAGGTCATACAGACTTAAGAATTAAAACAATCATTTAAGGAATAACCAATGGTATGGATCAATAGTAGAAAGGTAGGAGGTAAGTTTTAAAGTGAAATTTGCATCAAATTTATTTTTTTATTCTTTTAAAAAATTTTTTTTATTTTGCATCAAATTTCTTAAGAAGAGAGTGATGAGCTGGGCATGATGGTTCATGCCTTTCATCCTAGAACTCGTAGACAGAGGCAGGCAGATATCTGTGAGTTCAGGGAAGCTAGGGTCACAGAGCCAGGCACACACACACACAAACACACACACACACACACACACACACACACACAGAGAGAGAGAGAGAGAGAGAGAGAGAGAGAGAGAGAGAGAGATGAAATAAACAGAGATGTCCATGACAGAACAGACATCCTGAGGGGCTATTTTTGGATATTGAAGATAAATTAGGGAAAGTAGTAGGGAAGGCATCAGAGAGGAAAGATTCCTGTAGAGTCATTTTATATATCCATGAAGTTACTTCCACTAAGCCGTTGGGAGTTCCTATGACATCATTGTATATATCTATGAAGTTAATCCCACTAAGCCGTTGGGAGTTCCTATGACAAGTCATATTCAGAGGAAGGTGATTGGTGGCCATGTTAATATATTTTTATTTTTAAAATTTATAATATCAATATTAGTTTAATAATATTAATATTTATTTTTAATTATGCATATGTGTCTGGTGTGGGTAAGTGCTCATGAGTGCAGGTGCCCATGGAGGCCAGAGGCATCAGATCCCATGGAGTTAGAGTTATAGGTACTTATGTGCCACCTTACATGGGTGCTGGGGTCTTCAGGTTCACCTAAGAAGAACAATATGTGGTCTTAACTGCTGATCCATCTCTCCAGCTTGGTACTGGCTATTTAAAAGGCTAAAATAGCTCAAGGTTATTTGGGGTTTCTACCCATAACATTCTAACTCTCTGCACTTGCTAGAGTTTTAACAATGTAGGTACAATTTGTTGAAGTTTCAACACAGATGGTATAGCTTCTTTGGGGATCCTCAGTCCATATTTTCCTGTTGATCAAACATCAGACTTTGTGCATGTAGCATGTATAGCCTCATGGCTCATGTGACTAGAAGCTTATTCTAGACCTCATAAGGATAAAACTGAGATGTTAGGAAAGTGCATTGTCAGAGAGATCTGATAACCAAACCATTAAGGGAGAAATTTCTGGATCATATTAATCTATTAGCCATTGTGTTCTGGTTTGTTTTTGTTGTTGCTGTTTTATGTACTACTTTTGCAATAATATCTGCAGGTGATACTTTAAAATTAAAATAATCAAGAAATTAAAATGAGCAAGAATATAGGATGTCTTATAGAAGGTAAGATGAAGGAGACATTATTTTAATTTAGAAAAGTTGATTTAAGCTCTTGCATATCCCTTGTTCTAGAAAATAGAGTTAAAGTTAGAAGTAGTAATTTATCTGATTGGACCAATTGCTTTAAGTAATCCAGGAAGATGGGGTATACAAAAGTTTAAAATTAAACACTTTAAAGTAAGGATTTAATATTAAAGTAAGGATATAATATACACACATCACTTAAAAAGATTAAAGACAGAAACCGTAAAAGATGCAGCAAAGACTTTTGATCACACCCAACATCCCTTCATAATGAAACCTCAGAATAAATTAGTAATAGAAGCAGCATAAATCAATATAACAGGTGATAGATGTAGAGCAAACCAAAAAACCACTATTGACCTAAATGGGGAAACCACAGAGCATTTAATCTAAGAGCAGGGTGCTTATTCCAGCTGCTTGTATTTAATGCTCAGACAGAAGCCAGTTTTTTTTACTTGCAGCCCACATGGCACTACACCTAAAAGACTCTTCAAATTCTTTTTTTTCCTCAACTTTTATTAGATAATTTCTTCATTTACATTTCAAGTGTTATCCAGAAAGTTCCCTATACCCTCCCCGCTCCCGGCCCTGCTCCCCTACCCACCCGCTCCCACATCTTGGCCCTGGCGTTCCCCTGTACTGGGGCATATAAAGTCTGCATGACCAAGGGGCCTCTCTTCCCAATGATGGACAACTAGGCCATCCTCTTCTATATATGCAGCAAGAGACATGAGCTTAGGGGGTACTAGTTAGTTCATGTTATTCTTCTACCTAAAGGGTTGAGGACTCCTTCAGCTCCTTGGGTACTTTCTCTAGCTCCTTCCTTGGGAACCCTGTGTTCCATCTAATAGCTGACTGTGAGCTTCCACCTCCATGTTTGCCAGGCAAGACTGTTCAAATTCTTAAGGTCCCAATTTCAAGGAGAGACCTTGCCTCAAAGGAACAGGTGGAGAATGACAGAAAAGGATACCTGGTGCCCTTTTCTGGTCTCAGTGCTTCTATATAGACTCATTTGCTAGCATCCTCCCCACCCCCATACACATATGCACATAACACACACAAATATACACACATACATACAACTCACACACAAGTAAATAAGTAAATCTTTTCAAAAAGAAAGGAAATGAAGGTAAAAGCTTATCAGACTTACTGTTTCAGGAGCGCTTAGTCTACCACAGCAGCAAGTGGCAGCAGGAACAGAAGAGAAAGAGTATGTGAACTGAAAGTTGGACAAGTTTTAAGTACTCAAAGTTCATTCCCAGTTATGTATAAGTTATGTACTTTGTACAACACCTTGTCAACCTCTCTGAAAAGCATTGCCACCCAAGGACTAAGTGCTCAAATACCAGAACTTGTGGGGGATACTCTCATTAAAAACCACCACAATATCCTATTAAGTCTAATTAGTGGTGCCCATACATAAGAACTTGTGGTGTCAGCCACTGGGACATGACCAACCCATCAATAGCCGCACCTTCCCCCTTCCCCAAAGCAAAGTGATTCTCCCAACCTCAGCATCTGTCTATCAGTCTGTCTGTAAGAAATGAGGGGAGTTGTTGTTGGAAGCCTCTTCCACCTCTATGCTGAAATTTTAACTATTGTGTGTGCCCTTCCCCCAGCCTTGAGTTGGCTAAACAAACCTCCTCACATGCTGGAGCCAGGAGTCTGGCTTTGCTATATTTACATCTTCCTGCCAAAGAACTGAGAACTGCCCAACTTCTGAGCTGCTGAAGAGCCTACTTTGCAACTTTGTCCACTGAAACTAGCAAAAGAACCCAGCCAAAACAAAGGGATGGGTCCTTGGGTTTCCCCATATATATTCAGTGCCGCACATTAAAGATTGAGCCTTGATCAGGCTCATTATTTCTCTCGCCGCCTTTCCCATCTCATCCCAGATTTCTTTTCAGGAACTCAGTAACCCATGGCTGCTGGCAGCTACAGTCATGGTCCCGTGAAGTGCCCTGACCTTCAGGACTTAAAACAACAGGGCTCTCAAAGGAAGGGAGCTACAACAACAAATTTTGGGATCAGAAGACTCGAAGGAAGGAGGAATGATAAAAATCCTGCTCAAGCCTCGTTTATTCTTGGGAAATGGAGGGCTTTTAAAAATGAAAACTGCAAACTTATTTGCTCAGGTACACAGGCCAAGCCTGTGGTGCTAGGTAACACATTAACGTCAAAAGAATGTCCCCATTGTAAAAAGGTCTGGAAAGGAGTGTCCTCATTGTAAAGGGAAAGGAATGCCCTCATTGTAAAGGGAAAAGAATGCCCTCATTGTAAAAAGTTCCAATTACGGAATGAAAGCAAGATAGTAGAAGAAGCAAAAGAGTGTTAGATGATGGCCCAGGGACATTCCACGGGCTTTCTGGGCCCCAATAGTGAAGGTCTTAGGTAGGTACAGGTTCTGTGAGGTTATGTATATAACAGCTGTGTTGTGTCCAGAGGACAGAACTTCACAACACTCCTCCTGACCTGCCTCTTCCTCAGTGTTCTCTGAGCCTGGTGGGGTTTGATAGATGTGCTCTACAAATCAGCTTATTCTCAGCATTGTTGAGTGAGCATTATTCATACCAGTTGAGTCTGTGTATTAACCAGTACACTGCTTAAAAAAAAAAAAAAACCTTCTCTGGTCAGGCTGAGAAAAGCACTGATCTACAGATATGAACATAAATATTTGGAGGAGAGTTTAACAGCATAACAGTTTAGCACATCTGTAAGGTAACTTCCTCCCTACACAGTGTCAGCTTTTAACTCCTCACTGAGTCTGCCCCAGAGCAGTAGCTCTCTTCTTCTTTATTAAATGTGTTCATTGATATTTTTAAAAATATATTTGGCATAAAAATTACATAGTTGTGGTATAAGTGATTTTTCAATACATTTATAGAATATGTGATGATTAAGATCAAGTAAATGTGAATTTCTCCACCTAATCCATGCTTCCTGTCTTCAATCACTGCTTACTGAATATTGCTTACACCATTCTGTGTCAGAGTTCATTAGTCTGACCTATCAGTACTTCCCAGCCTTGGAAGTATCCTTAGTACTTTAAGAATTTAAAAAATTACACCCAAAATATAGCATCAAAGTCTGACCTGAGACAAGACAGGCTTTTTTTTTTTTAATGAAGGAAGGGTTAATTTTGGATCACAGTTTGAGGGTACAATCCACCACAGCAGAAAAGGAAGGGAAGCAGAAGAGTACCGGCATGCAAAGAGAGAGACTCATTCTTCAGCTCATTACTGCATTTCTCCCTTTTCTTTCTTTCTTTCTTTTTTTTTTTCAGTCCTGGTCATCAGCCCATGGAGTAGTATTGCCCGTATTTAGGGTATTTCTTCCCACCTGCCTAAATTAGCTTTTCCATTGCATGAAGAGATGACACTATGACCAAGGCAACTCTTACAAAAGACAACATTTAATTAGAGCTGGCTTCCACGTTCAGAGGTTCAGTACCATTATCATCAAGGTGGGAAACATGGTGCCAAAGAAGGAGCTCCGAGTTCTAGATCTTAATCCAACTGCCGCCAGGAGAGGACTGTTTTTCTTGCAGCTAGAAGGAGGGTCTCAAAGCCCATCCCTATAGTGACACTTACCACAAGGCCACACCTACTTCATAAGGCTACCTCCTAATAGTGCCACTGTGTGGGAAAGCATATTCAAACCACCTCACCATCTCAATTAACATAAGCTAGAAAGTCTCTCACGGGCATGTTCAAAGGCTGAGACTAAACTCAAAGAATTACAACATTTTATCTTCAAAACCGGTATCTGTTTTTGTTGTTGTTGTTGTTGTTGTTTTTGTGCTTTTTGTAGAAGAAAGTAAGATGGGTGGGCATGGTGGTGTATGCCTTTAATCTCAGCACTAGGGAAGCAAAGGCAGGTAACTCAGATAGAACTCTGAGGCAGGCCTGGTCCACATGGTTCCAGATCAGCCAGGACTGCATAGTGAGAACCTGTGTAAAATAAATAATAATAATGATTATGATATAATAATGAAAATAATAATAGAGTTTAAAAATGTATTTGATAGTGTCTATAAATACTGGCAAATGTTCATTGTGTAAAAAATAAAATTGCCGTGGTCCCATGGTTCATCATAAAGTTTACCATGAATGGGCCTGATTCTATTTGTTTGTGTTTATATGTTTGTTTGCTTTTCCCCCTAGACAGACTGGTGATAGTGGTGGTGGGATGGTGGTGGTGTCTTGTTATGAAGCTCAGGATGGCCTTCAACTTAAAAATTTCTCTGCCCAAGACTCTTGATTAGTGGGATGGCAGGCCTGCAAATACATGCCCATGTCTTCCCAATATTAATAATATTTGAAAGGTTTTAAACAATGATCAAACAAATGTGAACACTATATGTGCTGTGCTTTATGAACTTGGAAATAGGAAATGGGAAGCCCTGGTGACACTCACTTCTTGCCTGGGCCCAGCTTGGTGAAGACACTATGTCCAGCTGTTCATTAGTGTGGATGAGCCAGAGACAGACATCAGCACTGATAGGCAGCAGGCTTCCCAGGGGTTTAGATGCCCTGCAGCTACCTTTCTGAGATGACTTTATAAGATCATACACTGCTGCCTCGAGCACCAGGATTAAATTCTCAGAAATACTCATTTCAAGTTTAGAGGTGTGGAAGCAATATGATTTAGCCCTTGCTAAACCCTTGTTAGAAATGAAAAAAATCCTTTCTATCCCTTTTACCAGCAAAGGTGTGAACATTATTTCAAATGTCAGTTCTTTGCCTCAGTACTTGTACATAGTCATTACAGCATCTTTATGTTCTTCAGGTATTAATCTTAGGATGATTATCTGGTCCATGGTTGGCAATAGTCAAATGTTTATATAAAGTAATAACATACAAGGATTACTGATATTAATATTAAATACTTTTAATATTAATACTTTTTAAAATACTTTAGTGAGTATGCTTTGTTATGGGGTCACATACTTGGGTACATGATTTCTGAAGAAAATAAACTTAAAGCAAAACTTGTCATGCACCTAAAGTGGATTTTTGTTTCATAGGATTTTAATGTTCAATAACAATGTAATTAATACAAAATACTCGTGATTATGAGTTACATTTATTTCATTTTTGGTAATAAACAATAATAACAGGAAAAGGTATACAAAGAAGTCTTTTGCTTCATTTTATTGAATAAAGTTATATGCATGAGAAAGGGTGAATGAACATTGTGACATGGTTCTTTGTCAATGTGGGTGATGAAGTGGTAGAGGCCATACATGTGTGAATGTGTGAAAGCAAATGTACACATAATATGTGTATAGGTCTAATTACATGCATGCATACTGAGTGCCTCTCCTGACAGGCTCCTCTTACTTAATTTTCTATTTGGATCGATATTCACATTATATTGGGATAGGGGGTCCCTGAAGTTGTCATGGCTGGCAGTGAAATGATCCCAGAAGAGGTAAGAACAAAAACTCAAGTCCACATAGTAGGGCCACATCAAACTTCAGGAGTTTGATGCTAATTGGTTTATTGCTAGCATATTTAAACTCAATAAAATTTGGAAAGAAGTTTCCAGGCAACAATCATTTCAATTCCCCATGCACAATAAAGCTTGAGGCTTGGCTACATTAACACTCCTTTATAAAGTGCATGTAATCATGAAAGTGGCTTCTATAGTTAAAAGGCCTAGAGTATAATGTGTCTGACAGAGATAGTATAGAAGGTAGCTGTAAAGTACATCAGGCTATTAAGTAAATGTGATATCTTCCATAAGTATGGATTCTATTAACCGAGAGCTAAAGAAATGATTTAGAGAAGGAGAGTCTGGGACAAGCATTCTGGGGGATTTGGGTGATGTTTGGCTTTATAGACAGCAAAGACCACCAGGCTGCTAACAGCATCCACTCCCAGTTTTCTGGGTGGGAAGCAGGTATTTCTTCCTTTTAGGAGACAGCTCTGCATGATTCCATCAAAAGAGAATCTCTTGTGTACTGTATGGATACATCTCCTGTCAAAAAAAAACAAAAAACAAAAAACAAACAAACAAAAAAAACAAACCTGTGGCCTCTGGGAAAGGTAGAAGGTGGAACATCTGATAGGTAGAAAGGATTCTGGAATAGAGTCAGGCATGGAAGGATTCTCCCCAAGACATGAGAGAAGACAGACACATGGAACCTGAGTAGAGGTAACTAGCCACTTGGTGGAACTTAGGTTAGAATAAGAGCAGTATTAAGAACATGCCTCAATATACGGCCTTTTAACCTTACATGGTCCAATCAAGAAAATTCCTTATAGGTATGTTTAGATATAATGCATTTTGTATCTTCAGTTTTCAATATAACAGATATTGTCAAGTTGACAACCAAGATTAGCTATCATTCTCTCCTTAACTCGTTGAAAGAAAAAAAGAGACTAATTTGCCATGATGTGAACTTGGTTAGTTTACATCAGTCACCAGTCAATATAAACTTGGTTAGTTTATATCAATCATTAATCAAGACAATGCCAAACAAATGTTCTAGCAGGTCAGTCCTATGGAACCTGATGCATTTTCTCAATTAAGATTTCATCTTCCTATTAGATGAATCTTGCTATGTCAAATTGACATAAAACTAAATATCACATTTGGATTAAAATATTATTAATCTTGATAGTATGATGTTTTGGTACTGTTTCAGCTCTTTATGTCCTAACCTGGCTGTATCATTCTTGATACCAGCCCATGTCTTATGAGCTCAGACTTCCCCTGCTGTGGTTCAGATGAAAGCTTCCGTCCGTGTCCAGTACTTGATCTTGCTGCACTTTGTACTTGCTTGTCCTGGACTTGACTTAGACTGTTTCTTGTCTTAGTCTTTGCAGTGCCATCTGTTAAGAAATAAAAGCATTAGAAGATAGATGTATTAATTCCTTCGGAGAACTAAAGAGCTGACTATTCATATCCAAATGGCAATGATGGAAATTCAATCTTAGTATTGGGAATAAAGTTAATGTCCCTGGGCAGAGACCTGCTTTCTCAGGGAAACACCAGCTCTGGATTTTTACCATTTTGAATCAAGCTCCTCAGATGATCTGGGATAACTTCCCTTGCCTTAGTCAAGTGAATGTGGATGACATTCACATCTGTAGAGCACTTAAATAAAGGTGTAATAACAGAGCCATGACTTGACCATGTTGATATGTAAGGCTATCTGTGCCAGCCCTCATGAGTTCTGATGTGTCAATACCCATGTGGGATTCTCTGAAAGTGTGGTCACTCATAAAGTTCAACAGGAGTGTGTTGGCTTATTTTATTTTGTTACTTGACAAAAGCTGAAGTCACCTGAGAAGAAGAAATCTCAATTGATTAAAAAAAATGGAGAAAACTTTCAATGAATTTACCTATAGGCAATGCTGTGGGGGGGCATTTTCTTGATTAATTATTGATCTGGGGGGAAATAGCTTGTAAGCTATGCCACTCCTGAATGGGTGCCCCTGGGATGTATAAGAAAGCAGACTGAATATGTTATGAGGACCAAGCCAGTAAGCAGCACTCCTCTATAACCTCTGCCTCAGTTTCTTTCTCCAGGTTCCTGTCTTGAGTTCTTGCCTTGGCTTTCACTGATGATGACCTACAATATATGAGCCAAATAAAGTCCCTGAATTGCTTTTGGTCACAGTGTTTTGTTAGCAATAGAAACAAAACTAAGACAATGAATAATAGGGCCAGAGAGATGGCTCAGTGGTTTAGAGCACTGACTGCTCTTCCAGAGGTCCTGAGTTCAATTCCTAGCACATGATGGCTCACAACCATCTGTAATGCTATTCAATACCCTCTTCTGGTGTATCTGAGGACAGCTACAATTCACTCATACAAGTAAAGTAAATAAATCTTTAATAAAAAGAAAGAAAATTAATAATAATTATAATAACAACAACAAGCATTTTTCAAAGCAGGGTTAGTACTACATGCAAACTTGCCTTAAGTCACATGGAAGAGCCTGACAATCAATGCAAGGGGCAACAATATTGTTTTCCCAAACTTTATATAAACTGCTTAAAATGTAAAAACATATTTAATCAATGCTAATTTCAAAGTTATTAGATAATTCTAAAAGCCTTCTGGACTAAAGAACAAGGTAGGGAAGGAAGGGGGAGGTAAGATGTTTTTCTCTCTCTCTCTCTCTCTCTCTTTCTCTCTCTCAACATCAAATTTCAAACTGTATACTGGTACCCTCTATTTCTCTTTCTGCTTCTGTGGTTACAATCTCATGGATTCCTGGAAACCCCAGACCTTGCAGATCGTGTCTCTGTGTCTAGTGCTGCTAATAAAGGTCAGAATGCCCTCTATGCAAGCCCTATTCAAAGGTCAGCATATACTCTTCTTCTTTCCCCTCCTCTGTCCTTCCTAACCTCTCTTCTGCTTTCCTCTACCCTTATCTTCTGTCTTTTCCCAGTCATTGTCTTTGTATTCTAACTAATTCTGTGTTGCCAGATGTTTTTCAGTGCCCTTTTATGCGTTGCTTCTGGGTGCGCTCTCCTCCACAGACTGGAATGTGTGACTGTTACTGTTGAGACCCTGCATTACACACCCCCATGCTTTCCCCTGCACTCAGCACAATGCTTTCTGAATCAGGCACTCAACGAATGTTTGTGCAATGAACTTGCAACAGAGGTAGCCTTGGTGACTGTCACTTCTGAAGCCTGAGTGGTGGCAGAGATAGGAGAAGACCACAATTTTAGTTTACAAATACTCTTCTGTGGAAAATGAACAAGTAGTTTAAGCTATAACTACTCTTCCTGGGTAATTAAACAGAACAAAAGATAATAATAGCACAAAATGCAATCACATTTTAATAGATTCTGGAAATTAAACAGGCTTTCTGACAATACATCTTAAAACATTCCCATGGCCCACGTTAGAGAATCATAATTCCTGGTGCCTTGAAATCACCCAATCCTTTGAATTATACTGAAGTTATTACCGTAAAGCCTGAAAATACTTTCATTGGTATTAAAAATCAAATGTGGTTTTTCTTAAACACCAGATGCCAGATGTTGCATTGATTTAATCCCACTTATCATGCTTGTAAGTTATCCTGGCAGGGGACACAGGAAAAAAATATTTCAGCACAGTAAATTACATCATTGGCTCTGGTTCTCTTGGCCGCAAAGTCCAAAGTGGATGTTTATCCCAGATAGGCATCTGCATGTGGAGTAGAAAGAGAGCCAAACAAGAAGGAGCCTCTAAAGGGTCAGAGAGTCTGAACATATGGCTCCAAAGAAGAAGGCATTATCTCAAGATAGGTCACTGCAAACAACCCAGAGAGTTGACTGTGATAGAGTTGAGGCTTAAAAAAAAGTTTTTGTTGCTGTGGTCGGAACCTGGAGTCTTGGACATACTAAGCAAATGATCTACCAGTTAACTACACCCAGACATGAGCCCTATATTTTTGACAGATCTTGAAAGCCTGCAGTGATGGTTAATATTCCTCTAGGACAGCTTTTGCCAATATGTGTCAGAGAATTTATATTCAAAGGGACAAGAATGTCATTTCCATCTCAGTGATATAAACATAGATATTATTATGATTAGAGAAAAAAACAGTACTTCAAATAGAAACTTGGTGATTATTAAAACTAATTTATCAATAATTTATCTAAATATAGAGTATAAAAAATGATTGGAGCTATAACGATATTTTTTTATCAATGGGATTTTTGTTTTAAGTTTTGAGATAAGGCATTGTGTTAGCACAGGCTGCTTTTAAACTTACTTAGTAGTTAAAATTCACCTTGAACTTGTTTTCCATTCATGTCTCTAATTTTCAAGTGCTGGCATTTACAGGTGTGTGCCATTACACCCATCTTCAATAGCAATGTTGATTGCCAGTGAATCAAAATGAGACAAATGAAACATCAGTCAGACACAACACTTGTGACCTTTGAATACATCTCTTTTATGATTTTTTAGTCAGCCCTCTGTCACTGTGACAAGATACCTGATGTAATATAAGAAAGATTGGTGTGCCTTGGCTCACTGTTTCAGAGGTTTTAGGCCATGGTTCCTTGGCCCTGTAGCTTTGGGTTGGGATAGCATAATATGTCATGGAAGGAGTGCATGGTGGAGAAGGGATATTCAACACATGGTATCCAAGAAGTACATAAAGAGATAGGAAAGTGCCAGAATCCCAATATCCTATTGAAGGGCCTTTCCCAAATAGCCTGACTTTCTTCTCTTTGTATTTATGCCCTAAAGCTTCTTATACCCCTCAAGATCTCCATAGGCTGGAACCTTGATTTCAACAACAGGGCCTTTGGAGACATTCATGAACCACACTGTAACTCACGCTGTGCATAATTTTTCTTTAGAGTGGTGACTATTACACTGTAGAAGTATCTGTTGTGATTGCTAATAGAATTTATTTATTGGACTTATGTTATTAGCAGAGAAAGATCCTTGTGTTCACAGATAGCACTAGAGAAACCAGGAATGTTAAACATTTAGGCTGGTCTTTTCAAAGAAAAATATGTAGAAAGTATGGGGAGAGATGACTGAAATAGGTAGTCATTTAAGGGTTGTATGGAAACTTAGTGTAGTGAAGACTTCCTGGAACCTATGAGGTTGATCCTAGCAAGAACTCATAGTAATGGAGGATATGGAGACTGAACCAAGTATCTTCTGTAGCCAGGCTAGGCTCCCAGTGGTAAAACTGAGATACCAAACCAGCCACAAAATCTATGACCTACAATCTGCTCTGCCTGCAAGATATTCTGGGGCAATGAAGGCTCAGAGCTTGTAGGAATCACCAAACAATGACTGGTCTAACCTGAGGTCTACACCATGAGAGGGAGCCTATGCCTGATTCTGCCTAGGTGTCCAGGACCAGGAAGCTGGATGGCTCAGATACCTAGGCTAGGGTAGAATCAAACATGACTAACAGCAACAACAACAAAAAGTCAATAAAATGATTCCTAATCTATTCTGCTATATACATAGATTGGTATCTAGCCCAGTCATCATCAGAGAGTTATCCTCTAGTAGCTGATAGGAGTAGATACAAGACCCACAGGCAAACATTAGGCAGAGCTTGAAGAACTATGCAGAATATGGCGAGGAAGGACTGTTGGAGCCAGAGGGGTTGAGGACACTAGGAAAACGTCCCACAGAATCAACTAAGCAGGGCTCATATATAGAGACTGAAGCAGTAACCACAGAGCCTGCATGGGTCTGCACTAGGCCTTGTGCATACATGCTGTGGTTCTTTAGCTTGGGTTTTTTGTTGGACTTTTAAAAATGGGAATGAGAGTGTCTCTGACTTTTTTGCTTGCTTATGGGACCTATTTCTTCTTACTGGGTTGCTTCATTCAGCCTCGATATGTACCGGGCATCCTCCAGAGCTCCAGGGCTCTGGGTGGGTGGATGTGGAAGCCTGACACAGGACCCCACAGAACCTCTGTAGGATGGGCGTCAGCAGTGTTAGGTCACTGAACCTGCTCCGTGGGGTAGGGAAGGCTCAGTCTCTGCTCTGAATCTCAGGTACCACAGACCACTGGGTCCTGGGGGAGAGTCGGCTCTGGGCACTCTGGGCCTCATGGAGTCCAGAGATCTCAGTCTCAGACATCCCAGATGCCACTGGATGTCACAGAAAAGCTGAGAACAAAGTGGGGGCCATGGGGGCAGCTCAGCCCCGGGGGCCGAAGGGAGAAGAGGCATGGGGGAAGGCACTGGGTGGTTTTGGGGAAGCCAGAGTTGGCTAGCTCAGGCTGTTAGCTTGATGGGCGCTTGGGTTGGCTGGCAGCCATGGCTAAAGCATAGGAAGGCCTTCTGGTGGCAGGAAGTTAGAGGAGTGGCTTGTTAGAAGAAAACCTGCTCCATTGCTCCAGCCCAATAGATCCTGATGAGAAGAGACGCTCCATGGTTTCAAGGTGTTTATTGTAGAAAGACAGAGAGAAGAAGAGTAGAGAAGTAGAAGGCGGCCATGTCCACGTGGAGAGAAGGGAGAGGAAGCAGAAAGAAGGAGGATGAAAGGTGAGAGTAAGAGCAAGAGCTTAAGAGAGAAGAGACAAGAGAGAGAGAGAGGAGGGGCCAAGCAGCCCCTTTTATAGTGGGCTGGGCTATCTTGTTGTTGTCAGGTAACTGTGGGGAGGAGCATAACTGGCTGTTGCCAGGTAACTGTGGGAGTGGAGTCCAGACAGCCTACATGACTGATGGCCACAGAATTATGGAGCTGGTCCTTGTATCAGGAGCCTATGTCTGGGAGCATGGCAAATAGGCCTTCAGTTCCTTGCAGATTAATCTGTTGGGTCTCCACGGTTTGAACCTAGCTAGACAAAAAAAAAAAAAAAAAAAAAAAAAAAAAAAAAAAAAAACAAAAACAGGCTACCTTTCATGATCCCACAGATATTTGGGATTTTTGATTAGTCTATATTGCAACTTGATATGCTGAATTTGGTTGGTATCACAGGAAGGTCTGTTCTTATCTGAAGGAAAAGGAAGAGGAATGGATCTTGGGGAGAAGGAAGGTGGTTGGGATGTATTATATAAGAGAAGAATAAATTTTAAAACATAGAAAGAGAGATGTATAACATGTTTTCAAGCCAGAAGGCTGGGTAGATAAGTCTGTAATGTCTATAGGAGGAGGCCAAACCTGATTCTCCCAAGATCCCACAATAAGGACCAGAGGTTGCTCATAGTTTAGATAACCTCTACATGATCTGTGTGACTAGACCAGAGGCCTCACCTAGGCCCTCAAGATAAGATACATAACCTGTTTTAGGAGCCATCTTCATGGAAGATGTGACATGTACTTTGAGAAGATTTCAATTTAATTATGTCTCTGTGTACTGTGGGTTATGATATTTTTTTTTCTAAATTGTATGTATTTAAATCTAGCTAGCTGGGCGTGTTGGCGCACACCTTTCATCCTAGCACTCAGGAGGCAGAGGCAGGCAGATTTCTGAGTTCGAGGCCAGCCTGGTCTACAAAGTGAGCTCCAGGACAGCCAGGGCTATACAGAGAAACCCTGTCTTGACAAACAAAAAACAAAAACAAACAAACAAAAATCTGGCTAAAATAAATTGCCCAGACTCTAGAAATTTGAACCAACACTAGCTACTGAGTCCTGTTGAATCAGATTCCCTTCCTGCCTCATAAGTCTGCTAGCTGCAGTGTTTGTAGAGAACCCACAGACTTACATTTTTTAAAATTACATTTGTGTATATGTGTGCATGTGAGTGGGAGAGAGATAGAGATACAGATAGAGACATAGACAGAGACAGAGGGAGAGAAGTATAGAGGTCATAGGACAACTGGTAGGAATCAGTTATCTCTTTCCTCCGAATGGGTTCTAGAGAGAGAATTCAGGTTATCATGCTTAGTAGTGAGCACCTGTAACTGCTGAGTCATCTTGCTGGCCCTTAGGGGACTCTTTAATACATGTTGCAAATCATATTAGGGATCTACATTCAGAAGAGACTGAATTATTTCTTCACATAAAGAGATGCTGAGTTCAGTAGGCAGCATTGGTCAGAGTTCTTGGTATCTGCTCTGGTACATTTGAGCTTAGAGGAACATCTTAATCATATACATGTCTCAGAGGCCCCCAAACCAGTGTGTGTGGGGGATGCTGACACTTAAGAAGGAATGCAATGAGGAGCAACTCACCTAGGAGATATCCTACAATAGGGCAACCTGACCAAAGTCATACAGCTGCCATGGCCTTGGTTTAGCCCTGAAAGTGGATGTTATCATTATCCAGAATTTCAGTCATGGATGCTCAAAAAATGAGGTGCCTGTACTGCTCTGCTGAATAATAAGTCTTCCCTGTGCATTGACTTGTTTTTCTCATTGCCACTACTAATTTCTAACTATGCAGTGTGGTTATGGAAGGTGGGCCTCATATGAAACCTGGTTGCAAAGGCCTTAGAATTTAGGTTAGGCTTGCAAGCGCAACTCAGGAGGACACGCTAGGAAGGTAGTTGAAGCAGCTGAACCAGTCTCTATGCTCTGTCATAAGCAGATAGAGTTTAAAAATATACACCTATAGCAGGTGACTTTAGTGAAGGGTTGCTGAAGAAGGGCTCATAGTGATGTATACTGGCTGATGTTGAGTGTGCAGGAAGCCGGTAAAGCTGAAATATGCCATGAACCACAAATATGATTCCCTATCTTATAATAATCTTATTAAAAATAAAAATCAAAATTATGTTCTTTTACATATTTAACCCACAATGCTCTATATATGATCATTTTTACACGAAACCAATAAAAAATTATCAAAGTAATTTATATTATTTTTTCATACTAAATTTAAGATCTGGTATATATTTTTCCTACTAAAACAACCCTCAGTTTGTACTAGCTCAGGTTTGGAGCTCTGTAGTCTTGGGGGTCTACATCACCACTCTGCACATCTGTTACATGTGAAAAGAGCTGGGGAGTTTACAGGGGGAAACAGTGGGCCTGAGTCAGAGCTGCTAGGACAAGCATGAGTTGGAAATATTGCCATTTTACTTACTGCTGCTACTTATATTTTTGCTGATACTAAATTCAACGTCTTCAGTCTTCCTATGTGGATCGAAGACCAGTAGTTGTTCAGTCAGACCCCAGGGACCAGGCTCAGCTGCTCAGACACTCAGCCTTGTGGATGGGACAATGACCTAGTTCTTGGTCTACTGGGTGTAAGGCAACCATTGTTACATTATCCTGCAAGTGTCAAGTAAGCCAAGATAATGTCTTGTCTTTCAATATATATATTTATTCTGTTGGTTCTCTTCCTAATGAATACTTCACATTTCCAGCATCCCTGTGTGAATAGTCTGAGTTGTCTACATCATTTGAAGTCTTTGCAGTTGTCATAGATACTCATCTTAGCCCTTCTCTGTGGCATTTAGTGACATTCATTGCAGCTTTAATTTGCATTTCTTTAATGGCTAAAGATGTTGAACACATTTCCATGTGATTATTACCATCTGCATATGTTCCTCAGTGTAATATGTCTTAATGCCTTTCAACATTTTATAATTTGATTATGTCTTTATTTTCTGTTGCATTTTAAGAGTTACTTTCTTAAACATATTCCAGACGTTGGTCCTTTTTTGTTAGAAATATTCTTAGGATCACAAAGGAAAAGACCACCCCTCTGATTAAGATGTCACAGCAAGGTAACTAACTGCACTTCTAATCAGAAGAGTACATAGCTCCCAGAAGTCAGGGAACAAGCATACACGGGCAAGGTGGTATCACATTCCTAACTTGGGAGCTTGGTTGTGTTCCTTACTGGTTAAGGTTCAATCTCACAATCTACATCAATCAACTACTTAAAAAACATGTACCAGAGGGCTGGAGAGATGGTTCAGTGGTTAAGAACACTGTCTGCTCTTCCAGAGGTCCTGAGTTAAAATCCCAGCAACTACATGGTGGCTCACAACATCCTGTAATGAGATCTGATGCTCTCTTCTGGTGTGTCTGAAGGCAGCTACAGTGTACTTATATATAATAAATAAATAAATCTTTAAAAAATTTACATTTATTTAAAAAATGTACCAAAAATGGGGGAAGGAAAGGAGTTAGGGCAGGGCAGAAGAATGGGGTGTCTTGAAAGTTGAAAATTTTGGGGATGGTTACATCCGGCTGAACAAACATTCTTTCCTTTGGCACAGGAATCAGAAAGAAGAGGAAGAGATATAAGGGAGAACAGTCATAGCATTGTTTTATAGAAAAACTAAATCTCTTTACAAGAGGATGCTCATGAATTTTGTAGACAATTCTGGAAACCTGTAAGTATTCAGAAGTAAGGGGAGATAAAACTGGTTTTAAGCAGTTTGGCAAAAAAAAAAAAAAAAAAAAAAATCCTAATACCTCTTACAGCATGCAAATATGTTTCCACATTTTTTTTTTTTTTTTGGTTTTTCGAGACAGGGTTTCTCTGTATAGCCCTGGCTGTCCTGGAACCCACTTTGTAGACCAGGCTGGCTTCAAACTCAGAAATCCGTCTGCCTCTGCCTCCTGAGTGCTGGGATTAAAGGTGTGCGCCACCATGCGCGGCTCCCTATTTTTTTTAAACATATAATGTTTAGGCAAATATTCATATTCTTTTGTCCATGGCTACCCTTATTTCTACCTATGCACTGAAAGTAGCTTTATTCTATCAGATTGATTTTGAACTAGGGTCTTGGCTAGAGATGTTGGACAAGTCTGTTGTTCCATGGACTTATCTATGTCTTACTCTACTAAAGACTCACAGTCTTTAATGTGGGAACTAAGAACAAAACTTTAAAAGAGTTCAATTGCTTCTTGTTTATTCTCTCTCAAGATTGTTTTAATTGCCCTTTTATGTATTTGATAAATGCTTTAGCGATCTCTGTATGTAGACCGAATTGGCAAGGTTTAGTCAAGGGTCAGATTCAGTTTTTCCCATCTGTTTGGGGAGAATGTACTTCCTTAGTGCTTGTGACTAAGGTTGAAAGTGTGTGATGCATCTCATTATGTCTCAAGAGCTTCTTCATCCATGTGCTGGAATTTAGATTTTAATTGTAATTTTAATTTCCTATTAAAATAGAATCTTATGTAGCTCAGTTTGGTTTCAAAATCGCCATGTAGCTCATCCCGACTCTCTTCCTGTTCCTATCTACTAAGTGCGGGGATTATAGGCATTTATTTGTTTTTTCTTTTAAAATTTTTTATGTATTTTTATTTTTTTAATATTTTTAAAATTGGATATTTTATTTATTTACATTTAATCTGTTTTCTCCTTTCCCAGTTTCCCCTCTGCAAACCCCCTATTCTATCCCACCTTACCCTGCTTATATGAGGGTGCTCCTTCACCCACCCACCCACCCACTCCTGCCTCATTGTCCTAGGATTCCTCTACACAGGGCATCAAGCCTTCACAGGAACAATGGCCTCACCTCCCATTGATGCCAGATAAGGCCCCTTCAGCTCTTTCAGTCCTTTTCCTACCTCCTCCTTTGGGGTCCCCATGCTCAGTCTGATGGTTGGCTGTGAGCATTAGCATCTATATTGGTGAGGATCTGGCAGATTCTCTCAGGAGACAGCTGTATCAAGCTCCTGTCAGCAAGCACATCTTCGCACTAGCAATAGTGTCTGGGTTTGGTGTCTGCTTGTGGGATTGATCTCCAGGTAGGACAGTCTTTGTATGGCCTTTCCTTCAGTCTCTGCCCCACTCTTTGTGTATTTCCTTTAGACAGGAGCAATTCTAGGTTAAAATTTTGGAGATGGATGGGTGGCCCCATCCCTCAACCAGGGGACAATGTCTAACCTCTGGATATGGTCATGACAAGTTCTCCCTCCCCTTTGTGGGGTATTTCAGTTAATGTCATCCCCATGGGGTCCTGGGAGGCTCTTGTTTTCCTGGCATCTGGGACATTCTGGTTGCTACCCCGTTTCCCATTCCCCATTGCTACACACATCTGTTCAGTTTCCTGACCCTCTTTACATCCCCTCCATCTCCTCCAATGCCTTATTCTTTCCCTTTATACTCCCCCCCTTCTCTTCCTCCCAAGTCCCTCCCACCCTTTACTTCCCTTGATTATTTTGTTTCATCTTCTAAGTAGGACTGAAGTATCCACTCTTTGGTCTTCCTTCCTCTTGAGCTACATGTGGTCCGTTAAGTGTATCATGGATATTCCATGCTCTTTGCCTAATATCCACTCATCAGTGAGTACATATCATGTTGTGGGGCATTGGGATATGCACAGACAGGCTGGTCTCCAGTGGAGCTGAGATGCTGAACCCTGGGACCTGGTGGTCATAATTTACCTACATGGGATGAAATGAGTTCTCTCATGTCTCCTGAAACTCTGGCTCCTGTCTAAGTTACCACTCCCCAGAAGAGAAGCATGGCTAGCAGAGTTACCACCCCCCACAAGAGAAGCATGGCTAGCAGTCATGTAGGCAATGTTTCAAGCTTCTGACCTTCAGGCTAAACTCCTCCCTAGTTACCTAGCAACAGAAAAGATAGCTGCTCACTTTAAAAGGGGCTGTTTGGCCCCTCCTTGCTCTCTCACTCCTTTGTTCTCTCCCCTCTCCCCCCCTCTTCTGGGTATATGCCCAGGAGTGCTATAGCTGGATCCTCAGATAGTACTATATCGAATTTTCTGAAAAACTGCCAGACTGATTTCCAGCATGGTTGTACCAGCTTGCAATCTCACTAGGAATGGAGGAGTGTTCCTCTTTCTCCACATCCTCGCCGGCATCTGCTGTCACCTGAGTTTTTAATCTTATCCATTCTAACCGATGTGAGGTGGGATCTCAGTTTCATTTTGATTTGCATTTCCATGATGACTAAGGATGTTGAATATTTCTTCATTTTTCTAGGCACTTCTTGGTCATTCGACTGTCCTCCATTGAGAATTCTGTTTAGCTTTGTTCCCCCAACCCCCCCCCCCTTTTTTTTTTCTTGATAGGGTTATTTGGTTCTCTGGAGTGTAGCTTCTTGAGTTCTTTGTAAATATTGGATATTAGCCCTCTATGGGATGTAGGATTACTACTGTTATTTTTTGATTTATTAGATGTGGAATTATGTTTTCATGGCTATCTTTTGGGTTTGTTGAAAGAAGATCACTTTCTTGCATTTTCTAGGGTGTAGTTTCCCTCCTTGTGCTGGAGTTTTCTATTATCTTTTGTAGGCCTGTATTTGTGGGAAGATATTTTATAAATTTGGTTTTGTCCCAGGATATTTTGGTTTCTCCAACTATGGTAATTGAGAGTTTTGCTGGACATAGTAGCCTGGCCTGGCATTTGTGTTCTTTTAGGGTCTGTATAAGATCTGTCTAGGATGTTCTGGTTTTCATAGTCTCTGATGAGAAGTCTGGTATAATTTTAATAGACCTGCCTTTACATGTTACTTGACCTTTATCTCTTACTGCTTTTAATATTCTTTCTTTGTTTTGTGCATTTGGTGTTTTTTCATTATTATGTGATGGGAGGAATTTCTTTTCTGGTCCAGTCTATTTGGAGTTCTGTAGGCTTCTTGCATGTTCAAGTGCATCTCTTTCTTTAGGTTAGGGAAGTTTTCATCTATAATTTTGTTGAAGATATTTACTGGTCCTTTAAGTTGGAAATCTTTGCTCTCTTGTATACCTATTATCCTTAGGTTTAGTCTTCTCACTGTGTTCTGGATTTCCTGGATGTTTTGGGTTTGGATCTTTTTGCATTTTGCATTTTCTTTGGCTGTTGTGTCAATGTTTTCTAAGTTATCTTCTGCACCTGAGATCCTGTCTTCTATCTCTTGTATTCTGTTGGTGATGCTTGCATCTATGACTCCTGATCTCTTTCCTAGGTTTTCTATCTCCAGGGTTATTTCACTTTGTGTTTTCTTTTCTTTTCTTTTTTTTTTTTTTTTTTTTTTTTTTTTTTTTTTTTTTTTTTTTTTTTTTTTTTTTTTTTTAGATTTATTTATTATTTTATCTAAGTACACGGTAGCTGTCTTCAGATGCACCAGAAGAGGGCATCAGATCCCACCACAGATGGTTGTGAGCCACCATGTGGTTGCTGGGATTTGAACTCAGGACCTTTGGAAGAGCAGTCGGTGCTCTTAACTGCTGAACCATCTCTCCAGCTCACTTTGTGTTTTCTTTATCTTTTCTATTTCCATGTTATGTCCTGGGTGGGTTTGTTCAATTCCTTCACCTGTTAGGTTGTGTTTTGCTGCTATTCTTTAAGGGATTTTTGTGTTTTCTCTTTAAGGGCTTCAACCTTTTTACCTGTGTTCTCCTGTATTTATTTAATGGAGTTATACATGTCCTTCTTGTAGTCCTCTATCATCATATGATTTTAAATCTGATTCTTGCTTCTCAGGTGTGTTGGGGTATCCAGGACTTGCAGTGGTAGGAGAACTGAGTTCTGATGATGCCAACTAGGCTTGGTTTCTGTTTCTTGTGTTCTTGTGCTCGCCTCTAGCAATCTGGTTATCTCTGGTCTTAGTTGGTCTTGCTGTCTCTGACTGCGGCTTGTCACTCCTGGGTGCCTGTAAGCCTGTGATCTTAGGTGTGTCAACACTCTTATGAGAGTAGTTCTTCTTGGGCAGAATTTGGATGTGGAGAGCTGAGTCACAAGGTTAGCACAGATGGAGACTGGAAGGATCCTGTTTCTGTCTGCTCTCCTCAGTTCCTGTGCCCTGTGTGCTCCTGGCAGGTCCCCCTTTGGATGATTATTGGAGGAAAAGTGGTGGTCTCATCTGTGAACTTAGGAATGACAGCACTCCTTGGAGACCATCTTTTTCTTGAAGGGATTTTGGAAAGGAGGATTGTGGGACAGCATTAGCTCTGGGGGCACAAATGGGGCAGTAATTTGTTTTTCTTTGTTTGTTTTTGTTTTTATTTCTTTGTTGGATATTTTCTTTATTTATATTTCAAATGTTTTCCTCTTTCCACATCTCCCTTTGGAAAACACCTACCACATACCTCTTCCCCTGCCTCTAAGCTGGTATGGTACAGGCAGAACTGAGAGTTCAACATCTTTATCTGAAGGCTGCTAGAGGAAAACTCAAGATTTGACATTCTTATCTTTTGCAGTGTAGGTGGGAAGAACTGATCACCCATCACTTGAGGAAATGCAGGTTTTTTTTTCTTGACTCTGTAAAACTTTTTCTAGGAATTTGTTGTAGATACTTTTCAGTATCTTTTGACTTGCAGGACCATCACCATCACATAGGCAAAAAAGCTAAAGTGCTCTGCAAGAAGACCTTGACCTTTGGGTTCATGTCAAGAACCCAAAACAATTCTGCTGACAGTTAAGTCTGAAATAATGGTAATGAATTTGCTAATATCCCCTCCTTGAACAAGGGGAAGGGCCATAAGGCTCCTACTGAACAGTCCAGTACATAATCTGGATGGAGCTGCCTGTTAGCCATTGGGGTAGTAAGTAGTATTGGGTGACACATTTAATACTGCATTTTCTTCTTTATGAGTCATCTCTTTCATCATTCTATAACTTCTCTTTCTACATATCATATTTATTTTCTGAGTGCTGCCTGACCAATATAGGGTGGCACACACCTGCAATCCAAGAATTCGAGAGACTGAGGTTGAGGATTTGAAATCAAGGGCAACGCAATCGTGAGTTCAAATCTTGCTCATTCTATAAGTGAGACAGCCTAAAAACAAAAAATTAATTAATGAGCTAAAATTAAATTAATCCTATTTGTCTTACTATTCATGAGGCCTATCTTCCTTCCCTCTGGCTAATCCTTGCATGATCTTTTACACTCTACTTTGAGCTTCTATACCATTATATTTTGAAGATGGTAGTACATAGTTGGTTTATATTTTTAAGGATTATAAGTTTTTGGTCATATGTACAAAACATTATCTATAGTAGGTAACAAATAAATAAACCTATACCACATATTTCCATTAAAAAATAAGTAGGAATTTGAGTGTGTGAAAAAATAGCACACCAATGAGAAATATGAAGGAGATTGTTTTATCTTCAAAATTGATATTCAGTTTTTATTAAAAAAAAAAAAACACAACTAGTGAATGAAGAGGAAAGGTTGAAATTTTCCATGTATATATTTCTCTTCTCTGGTGGTAAATGTTGACTTTCACTTAAAAATAACATAAATGTAAATAAATTCAGAGGAAACTTTAAAAATTTTTATTTATTTTTGAGAATTTTGTATACATATACAACTGAATATGATTATATTTACCCATTTGTCCCTCGCCCCAGGTTCTTCCAACATGACTTCTTCCATATTTCATGTGTTTTTGTTTTTTCTTGATAACTCATTAAATCAAGTTAGTCCTGGCCTTTTTGTGGACTAATTCAAGATAATCCACTGGAGCATGGGAAATGTCCCAATGGCCACATCCTCAAAGGGAGATTTATTTCCCATCCCCCATCCCCAGCAACTATTTACTGACACTCACTCTCTACTAAGGGGCAGGGCCTAGACATCATCTATACCTGTGCCAGAATTTTGGCTGGCTTGATGCTGTGACTTCACAATGTTTATGGCCATGTCATATTCAGAAGATTTACAAATTTCACAGCACTCTTCTATACCTTTTGGCTCTTACATTTCTTCTGTACCCTTCTGGTCTTTGCAGCATCCTGCATGGACATAAACTCATAAAGCCACATGTATATCACTTAAAAATAACTAAATAAAATAGGCCTGTTTAGATCGTTAATAAAGGGCTACAATTCCAACAGGATTTGAACACTTGTAGACAGCCAGTCCTCTCAGTCTTTCCTTGGGGATGCTTCCCCCTTATTTTCTTCTGAGACCTAAGTTCTTTAATATTAAACATCATTCGAACAAAAGCTATAGTGAGTGGTTGTCTTTCTACCCTTATAGCAACTAAGTTCCTTGAAATCCCTCAGTGATTTCATCACTCCCAACTCACTTCCAAGCTCCATGTTTAAAACGGCCTGCCTCACTGGGATTTATGTTGTTCTTTCATAGGGAATCATAACTCTCTCTTCAGGAAGACCTCTTCCTCTTCCTAGAATAAATAATTCACATTTACATTTTGTTGAATTAGATGTTTTGAAACACCTCCTTTTGGTTCCTCTTCTTTCTCTGGAGTCATAGTGCCAAACAGCAAAAAACAAACAAAGAAACAAACAAACAAGAAAAATTAGAGAGCACACCAAAATAATAAAAATACAGATTAAAAGGGAATGTTTGCTGCAGACTCTAATGGCGAACAAAGAAAGCAGGGAGGAATTTACAGCCTACAGTCCCCAACTGGAATCTCAGGAGGAATTTCTAAACACACATGACCTGTCAAAATTAATCCGAGAAGGTATTAGTAGCACAACACAGGTCCACTATTATAAGTAAGACTGAAGCAGCAGGAAACCATCTTCCAACAAGAAGAAGTCAGATGGGTTCACTGATGAATTCAACTAAACGCTTAAGAAGACCTGCCCCTTAATTTGTTCATTGATGTAGAAAGAAATGGAATATTACTGTTTTGGTTATGATTTCAATTGCTGCAATGAAACACCATGACCAAAAATCAAGTTGGGGAGAAAAGGGTTTATTCAGCTTATACATCCACATTGCTGTCCACCATTGAAGGAAGTCAGGACAGGAACTCAGAGCATGGAGGAGTGCTGGTTATTGGCTTGCTTCACATGGCTTGCACAGCTTGCTTACTTATACAACTCAGGGTCATATACCCAAGGATGTCACCACCCACAATGGGCTAGGCCCTTCCCCATTGATCACTAATTGAGAAAATGCCTTACAGCTGGATCTCATGGAGGCATTTTTCTCAACAGAGTCTTTCTTCTCTGATGACTCTAGCTCATGTCAAGTTAAAATACAAAACCAGCCAGTAAAACTGACCATTGTGTGAGTCAAGAACAACTGGGAATTGGGGTAGGGAGGCAATCCCAAAAGCTATTGCCTGTACGTGGGATATGTACTTTGAGCTGGCCTGCCTTCTTTAGTCTCAATGGGAGGAAGCCTCTAGCCTCTTGGAGACTTGAAGTGTCATGGTGCGGGGATGTCCAAGGAGTCCCCACCCTCTCAGAGAAGGGGATGGGGTAATGGTTATGGGAGGCAGTGTCTGGGAGCAGGGCAGAGAGCAGGATGTAAAGTGAATAAGTAAAATAAATAAATAAATAAATAAACTAACAAACAAATAAATAAGGAGGAGGAGGAGAAGGAGAGGGAGGAGAAGGAAAAGGAGAAGGAGAAGGAGAAGGAGAAGGAGGAGGAGAAGAAGAAGAAGAAGAAGAAGAAGAAGAAGAAGAAGAAGAAGAAGAAGAAGAAGAAGAAGAAGAAGAAGAAGAAGAAGCACTCACTCCTCATGGCTTCTTTATTAGCTGTTGCCTCCAAGTTTCTGGCCTATTTGAATTCCTATTCTGGCTTCTTTCAGTGATGGACTATTATGTGGATATATAAGCCAAATAAATCTATTCCTCCCCAGTTTCCTTTTGGTTATGGTGTTTTGTCGAAGTAATAGAAACCTCAACAAAAATAAGAAGGAAAGAGTTCACTTCATTCACAGTTCCATCTAGCAACAATTCATCATCAAAGCAGCACAGGAACTCCCAAAGGACAGGAACCTGGACACAGGAGTTTATGGAGGCCTGCTGCTTACTGCCTTTCTTCCCATAATTTGCTCAAACTGATTTTGTATAGAACCTATGACTATCACCTGCTCAGGAGTGGCCCTTCCCACTTTGGGGTGGGCCCTTCCACATCAATCTCTAATTAAGAAAATTTCCTACAGGCTTGCTTATATCCCAATCTTATGGAGACATTTTTTTTTTCAACTGGGCCTCCTTCTTTAATGACTCAAGCTTGTGTCAAAATCAAATAAAACTAGTCAGTGAATCATACAAATTGGGTAATTTGCTCTTCTGATCACTAGTCTTCCACTTTACTAATTCTTTCCTTCTCTCATCTGTTCCGCTTTAAAGCACACCCATTATGTTTTAATTACATTCTTGTTTTTTCACTGCTAAAATTACCATTAGGTTTGAACAATGATATCACAAGTATAGCTGAAGGTTAGAGAATAATTCAGGAGAAGGGGATTGAAAGGAGGCTGTAAGTGGTGTGAGGCCCTCTGTTGGGGTAGTTGTTGATGTACACACTCATCTTCTAATGCTGGAAAGAATGTTGTGAGATAGGAAGAGTCAGGTCATCACACATCTTCAAGGCTTTTAAGAAATTTGAAATTGGGCAGTAATATTGGGAAAGCATTGGGTAAATTGGTTTAGAGCAGAAATTAATATTTTTGTATGTCCTCATGCTCTTTGATAATCTAGGGTGAAACTTTACCTTCTGGTAATGTTTTAAGTATATAAAATTGGGGATAAAATTGGCTCATTGGTTAAAAGTACTTGGTATCCTTTTAGAGTACCTGGGTTTCGGTCCCAGCACCCACATTAGGCAGCTCCCAGTTGATGACTTCTTTTGGCTTAGCCATGTACCAGTATATACCACACCCCCAACATATAATTAAAATGAAAGTAAACATTTTTTTAAAAAAAACATATAAAACAAAATTCATAGACTTATGTGAGAAACAAATTACAATAAAAGTTTTCAATACAAGTAGCCTACTCTGTTAGCAAGCCCATAGCTACTGACACTCACTGTGACCTATATTCCACACTTATAGCTGAACAAATTGTATATAGTTAAAGGTTAGTGTAAAGCAGGGTTTCACTTTTCTTTCCAACTGAATTTATAACTCTGGCTCTTCTTATCTACAGAGTCAGTGGCAGTTTTTGTATGTCTGAAATGAAAAACTCTGTGGGTTTGGCATGCCATGGCTCATTATTCCTAAGAAGAAAAAAGATCTAGTTCAGATCAATATTTGCCACACAGGCATGTCAACAACTATCCCACTGTCTTGCAAATAGATGTGAGAAGCCAAGAGAGACTGAAGAAAAACTAAGGCATTTTTTATCTGGATCTAAGAGGCTCTAAGGAACAAATAAAGTAAAATGTCATGTGCAATTTTGGGGGGGAGTTATATTTATTAAGCATTCTTTTCTTTAATTTTTGAAAGCATTAAATCAGAAGGTAAAAGAAGGAAGCTCATAAAACAATATGAAAACATAGAATTTATTAATGCTGGAGCTAAATAAATTTACCAATGATATCTGATAACTCCATGCTTGGCACTCAGAGAGAGAAGAAAAGGTATATTTTGAACCCATGTTGAGCAAGTCAATTATTGAATGAATCACAGTAAGTAGCCTTCCTGAGCTATTGTTGCCTGGACACAGGGATTTAAATGAATGCTGGCCCCCACTGGTGACTCACAAAAGTTAAATATAAACAGAAACAAGCAGATGTCTATAATTTGATGTTACATTTGATCCTAGAAAAATGGGTCACTTCTTCAAAATATGGATTCTTTGGCTCTGCATACATAATTCCTAGAGCTGTCTCCAAATTAAACAACCAGAGTCAGGAGAATAACATTTGTGTGCCACATAGATATTCATTTACTGTTATAGCTCATAGGCTTTATGATTAGTATTAATATGGTTGAAGGCTTTTCTATAGGAAATATTACATGGATGTTTGTAAATAAGCATTCTAGCAGAGGAATATTGGTTTCTCAAGATTTGTTTTCTCATTGCCAGCCAATGTATTGAACATTAAGCATCACCAAGTCACTGTTCTGATATTATTCATTGACTTGACTTTCTTGATTCTCTAGTAACATTAATTATCCTATTTCATAGAGAGTGAAACCAAGGCAACAAATGTCAGCGACATTCTCCACACAGTTGGTAGGAGGTGGACATGAAAAGAAGGACATCCAGACTCTAGTTTGTTTGTCTGGCACATCTGCATAACCCTGGAATCATCCTTTGTTCTCTCTTGCTCTCTGTCTCCCTCTGACTCCTATTGTAGGGAATAGATAGAAGCCTGGGACTCGTGCATATGGGTCAAAACACACCATCACTGAGTTACACACCATGATTTTTTCTTACAACATATGAAGCTGGATGAAAGTGGATAAAGAATTTATAAATATTTAAAAATTTCCCCCACATTTACTTCCAAAGGGCAATAAGATTAGAGTTACAATTTATGGACACAGAAATTGAAGCTGGATTTGAGCCTGTGTGAGTCCCTTGAGGCTTCTTTAACCTGAAAAAAGAAGTCTTTGATAGGAAAAATATAAAAGATTACAGTCATATTGACCAGAGCTTTATAGTTTCTGCCTTTGAAAATAAAATACTACAACTCGAACACTATTAAAATAAGCACCTAGATGTTCGTCTGCTTTTGAAAATAACCAATATTTATATTAATTTTTAATAATTCTTTAAAATTTCCTCATAGATTTTATTGAGGCTATAATTGAATTTATCTCTACTAAGATACTTGCAGGTTAAATGTGCTTGATATGCATGTAAATACTGTTGAACTAGTGATAGACCGTGCCTTACTCTGTTTTCTATTGTTGTAAATAGACACCATGACTATGGCAACTCTTTTTTTAAAAATTAAATTTATTTATTAATCTATTTAAACAACCCAATATTGGCCCTTCCTCTCCTCCCAGTACCCACTCATACAGGTCTTCCCTCATTACACTTTCTGATTCTCTTTTGAGAAGGGAAGTCCCCTGCTGGGTGCTCCCCTAAGCCCTGTGCAGGGGGGGGGGGGGGACTAGGTCTAGCACAGGCTCACTCTTTGTTTGGTGATTCAGTCTCTGGGAGCCCCCAAGGTTTTAGGTTAGTTGAGTCTTTTGGTCTTCTTGTGGAGTCCCTGTGCTCTTTGGCTCCCTCATTCTTTCTCCCAACCTTTCTGTAAGACTCCCCAAGCTCCATCTAATGGTTGGGTGTGAGTCTCTGCATTTCTCTTCATTGGTTCCTGGGTAGAGCCTCTCAGAGGATAATTATGGTAGGTTTCTGTCTGTAAGCATAATGGAGCATCATTAATAGTATCAGGGATTGGTTCTTGCCCATGCCTGAGTCTCCAATTTGAGGAAGTCATTGGTTGGCCATTCCCTCAGACTCAACTCCATCTTTGTCCCTGCCCATCTTGTAGGCAGGACATATTTTGGTTCAAAGGTTTAGTGAGTGAGTTGCTGTTCTTATCCTTCTACTGGGAGTCCTGCCTGGCTACAGGAAGTGGCCACTTCAGGATCCATATCCCCCACTGCTAGGAATCTCTGCTAGCATAACCCCCATAGACCTTCTGGAGCTTCTTCCCATCCCAGGTCTCTGGCATGTCTTAGAAATTGCCCCAAGCCAATTCTCCCTCCCCTGATCTCCCTAAATATGATTCCCTCTCTCATCCCCATACCCTCTTCCAACCAGTTCCTTCCTTCCACCTACCTCTGATATCTATTGCTCAAGTATGTTCATAGCAGCTTTATTCACAATAGCTAGAAACTGGAAATAACCTAGATGTCTGTCAACTGAAGAATGGATACAGAAAATGTGGCATATATACACAATGAAATACTATTCAGCCATTAAAAACAAGGACATCATGAATTTTAGAGGCATATGGATGGAACTAGAAAATACCATCCTGAGTGAGGTAACCCAGACCCCAAAGGAAATTTACTGTATGTACTCACTGATAAGTGAATATTAGCCATAAAGTACAGGATAACCACACTATAATCAACAGACCCAAGGAAACAAAATAACAAGGCTGGCTCAAGGGAAGATGGTTGAATCAATAGTCTTATAACTCTTAAAAGTAAAGAATTGAACTGGGAGCTTGCTTACAGGCAGACATGGTGCTGGAGTAGTTGTTGAGAGTTCTATATCTGGATCTTCAGGCATCAGGAATAGAGAGTCACTGGTCCTGGCTTGAGTTTTTGAAAACCCAAAGCCCATCCCCAGTGACACACTTCCTCCAACAAGGCCACATGTGCTGCAATAAGCCCCACCTTCTAATCCTTCTCAACTAATGCCACTCCCTGATGACTAATCATTTAAATATATGAGCCTATTGGACCCATTCTCATTCAAACTACAACAAGCAATCTTAACTATACATGTTTCCCTTAGTGTTTTGCAGGTGAGATACACTTTCTGTATGGGTTTAGTATGGATGAGATGTGTAAAACTGTCTTGATTATTGAATCCTGTTTCTTTGTAGGGGTTAAAGGTGCTTTTCTTAAACTTTGAAATTGCAAGGAAAGGCAGGAAATCAGGCCAGGTCTAGATGGTGATTTTTTTTTTAATTGATCTTATGTGCAAGCTAAGAGCCTTGATTTACAAATTCTGATGTTATCTTTGGTAACTGCTTTTCTTTTCCAGGTTGTGTGGTAGAAAGATCTTCAAATCATATAAATCTGTTGCCTATTGGGGAAAAAAACCCAAACAAAACAAAACAAAACCCCAAGACAAAACCAAACCAAAACAAAGCAAAACAAAAACAAACCTTCTTCAACCACAGGGACATTTGCAGTCCAGGCTTTCTTCTACCTCTGCCCAAAGCTTCCAGACTGCACTTTACTTCTGAGCTCTCAGGCTTCCTTTATGTGGTTTCCTCTTTAAAACTCCTGATAATTGTTGCTCTAATTCTGGCTTCATTAATAAGTGCAGACTACAGGAACCAGGTTTCATGTGTGCACATTCCCATTGATATGGCATCTACTATGTGGTCCAGGATGCTCTACTCTCATCTCAGCCTGTTAAGTATCTAAGGGATTCAGAGGAATGCAGTTATACCTGCTTGCTCTTTCATTTTTATTAAGGTATTCTATTTGGCGCTCAACGTATGCATAGCTATTCAGAAATTCAGATGTGTAAATAAGTTACTTTATATGAATCAAAAATAACAGAGAAGTGTCATGGGGGGAAAAACCTGGACCACAACAAAAATGTTGTCATTAAGGCTTTTCTACTAATTACAATTTGAATATAAAATGACTGCTCTCAAATTCTTTGTGTACTGAAGGTTTGATTACTCATTTTCAGCAGTGGTACTATTTGGGGAGGCTTTGGAAACTTTAGGAGTGGGCCTAGGTGGAGAATGTAGCTTTCTGGAAGTCTGTCCTTTCTGTTCCTCTTTCTGTTGTTCTCTGTTGTCTGGATACCATCATGTTAACTCCTCTCTTCCTCTGCCTGCGTTCTGTACCATGTACAGTCCAGAAGTTGTATGCTAGATTACCTTTTTTTGTTGTTGTTGTTGCTAAATTACCTTTTGTTCCCTTGCTTTGTTTATAAAAAAATATTTGATCACAGAAATGTGAAAGGACATAATATGAAACATTTGTTCTAGAAGTGTACCTGTAGAATCTTATTACTTTGAGTAAAGCTGTCCATATGGTCTTTAACTCTGTGGAGTTGGCTTATGGGAAGTATTTACTCAAGCCTATAATACTATAAATAGAGCAATAGGAGGATGCATTGATATGAACTCATAATACCTAAATGCTGATGACAGTGTACATAGTAGGTCACCAATTTTTCCTCCCCTCCTCACTTTAGTCAAGATATCTGACACAGGATTATTTTAGGTGCAACAATAAGGTTTTTTTTTTGACATGGCATACTCCAAAGACCATAACTGTGAGCAAAATGTGGATTTGGAAAATGATTATTATAATACCAGAGTATTAATTGAAGACCCCTAAGTATCACCAAGTACCTTCTAAAGGTTTTGGAACTAGAAGATGAAGATAAATTTAAATTGACAACACTTTCCAGGAATTAGAAGATAAAGCAGGAGTTGATGTATGTTCCAAGTGCAAACAGAAGGCTATTCTGAGAAAAAAAATTCCACAAATTTTGTTCTCCAGGGTATCTGTACTTCCAACAGGTAGATGCACAGCAGAGATTTTTTTGAAACAACATTGGAAGATATGAATGTTGTAAGACTGCCAAACACAAAGATTGGAAAATTATATCTAGAATGGGAAGAATATGGAAAGCTCAGCAATTTTTATGCCGGTTATATAAGTGTTATTCATAGAAAATAACAAAACCCTTCACATTGATTTTACCATCCCTCATCTGCTCATCAAGGAATCATCAGAGAATGTGCTATAAAATACACTCGAGAGAAGGTCATTTGAAAAGATGTGCACATTTTTAAAGCTTGCAGTAATAGATGAATCAGAAAGACCAAGACAAAGTACTTACTTAAACCTTTGGTCTGAGCAAATATGCTAATGAAATCAGGAATAAATGTGTTTGACTCACAGCTGTATAAAAGTGATCAAGAGTTCTAGCTGTGATGGGTTTGTAAATGCCTATCAGAATAGTGACGTCACTGAATTTGAAAAGAGTCTAAAAATAAGCAACAGCCTCATCATGGATATTCCCCTCATGTTAACACACACTGAAGAGCTTTCATGAAACATCTGAACAGAGATTCTCATAGCATTAATCAAGCCTTGCACCAGGTCTGATATTTATAAGGAGATAAATAAACACTGGTGTAGCCAGTGTGGAAAGCTTGTTGCTCCGGTGCATATTGGATATCAGTGTTCATGACAGAAATGAGCTAGTTGACAAACTCTTTGAATTGGATCATCAGAAAAGGGGTGGTGTATGATCTCTTCTCTGAACTAGGCTGTTATCAGTAAACTAGGTTAATGAAGAACAAGCTTTGTGGGTATACTTAGGGCAGTGCCCAATATGATGCATAAGGACTGGAGGGACAGAACTCCTAGCTGTTGCTAAGGCCTGAAAATGAGACATGTATGTTCCTTTTATCAACTGTTTTGCACATTGCTGCTATATTATCCCAAGAAAAACAGCTTTGATCTCCATAAACACAAAACTCTGTGTAATTTATGCTATATTGACATCATGTCCCCAATGTGGCATTATGATATTTTGTCTGATGAATATAACTAGAGAGATGAATTGTGAATGGATTATAAATATACTGACATATTGCTGTTAGTTCAGGGATTTTTGTTTGTTTTTTGTCTGTTTTTGTTTTGTTTGTTTGTTTTTGTTTAGAGGCAGGGTCTCACTTTGTAGCTTTGGCTGGCCTGGAACTGGCTCTGTAGACCAGGCTGGCCTCAAACCCTAGAGATCTGCTTGGCCTTGCCTCTCAAGGGCTAAGGTTAAAGGTGGGCATCATAAATAACACCTAGCATATTTGTTAAATTTAGACATGTTTTACCTATAAAGATTATCTCACAAGTGACCTGTAGTAGTTTGATATTCATGTTTTTCAATCCTTCTTTTTCTCATATATAAATGAAAATATTTGCCACAGTTCGCAAAGCATCAGTTCTCTAAAACAATGTGTAGATGTATTTCTGTCCCTATAGTTAGTAAAGCCTGTATGGACCCACAATTAGAGTGGTTCACTGCTTCTCAGGGCTCGTGCAGCAAAATAAATAAGGAAGCTCGGAAATTGCTACTTTGGTGACTCTATTACATTAGTGTGTTACTCTTGGTTTTTAGTACCTTAGACATTTCAGGTTATTTTAATCTGCAGTTAAGATCTAATAGCTTGCCGGGTGTTGGTGGCTCACGCCTTTAATCCCAGCACTTGGGAGGCAGAGGCAGGCAGATTTCTGAGTTCGAGGCCAGCCTGGTCTACAGAGTGAGTTCCAGGACAGCCAGGTTACACAGACAAACCCTGTCTTGAAAAAAACAAAACAAAACAAACAACAACAATAACAACAAAAAATCTAAAAGCTTGAGAGTGAATAGTTAACATTTATATTTGCTTTTGACACAGGGCTTCACTGTATAACTCTTGAGGCCTGGAACTCAGTATGTACACAATTGGCTTCATACTCTCAGAATTGATCTGCCTTCTAAGCACAAGAGAGGCCAGGTGGGTTTCAACTGACAAGGCCATAGAGATAGGGCTGCCCAAACCCACCTACAGTCATATCATGTATCCATATGCCTGGATGCCAGACTCAGCTACAGGGTTTAGTGTTTGCCTTACTGAATTTTCTGTTCTCCTTTGAAATAGGAATTTTATTCTGGATTTAGGCTCTTGAACAATGCTGGAAGTCTCCAAAGAGTCCATTGGAGACGGACTAAATGTATATTGTGTTAGATATTCATTAAACTTTGGGTGCAGGGTAGAAATGTTTACTTTTATGTCTGCCATGTCTGCCTGTGGCCCTAATGCTTTGAAGCTTTAGGAGGTAAGTCCTTGGTGGAGGAAGCAGGCCACTAATAACATACTCTAAGAGGTTATAACCTATCTTTGACCTTTCTCTCTGTTTCTCTGTTCCATGGTCAGTATGAAGTTTTGTTCCCCCTAACCTTCATCACACTGTACCACCCCCAGAAACCACAGATTATACACATCTTTCCTCTCTTAAGTGGTTTCTGTCAGGTTTTTTTCCCCAGCAAAACAAACAAACAACATCACCAAGTGCTTCCATTCACTCTTTTAAATTTTATTTTATTTTTAATTCATTTTTTACACTCCATATTTCATTCCCCCCATCCACCCTCCAACTGTTCCATGTCCCACACCTCCTCCCCACCCTACCCTCTCTCCACGTGGATTCCCCCAACACCCACCTCACCTGACCTCTAAGCAGTCTGGGGCATCCAGTCTCTTGAGGATTAGGTGTATCATCTTTGAATGAACACAGACCTGGAAGCCCTCTACTGTATGTGTGTTCCCCAACATGATATGATCCTTCATATCAGCTGGTGTATGCTGTCTGTTTGGTGGTCCAGTATATGACAGATCTCAGGGGTCCAGATTAATTTAGATTGCTGGTCCTCCTACAGGGTCGCCCTTCTTCTCAGCTTCTTTTAATCTTCCCTAATTCAACAATAGGGGTCAGCTGTTTCTGTCCATTGGTTGCATACAAATATCTGCATTTGACTCTTTCAGTTGCTTGTTGGGTCTTTTGGAAGGCAGTCATGATAGATACCTTTTTGTGAGTGCTCCATATAGCCTCAGTAATAGTGTCAGGCCTTGGGATCTCCCCTTGAGCTGGATCCCACTTTGGGCCCATCCCTGGACCTTCTTTTCCTCAGGCTCCTCTCCATTTCCATCCCTGTAATTCTTTCAGACAGGAACAATTATGACTCAGAGGTATAATTGTGGGATGGCAACCCCATCTCTGGCTTGATGTCCTGTCTTCCTGCTGGAGGTAGGTTCTATATGTTCCCTCTCCCTACTCTCAGATATTTCATCTAAGATCCCTCCCTTTGAGTCCTGGGTGTCTCTCACCTCTCAGATCTCTGGTGCATTCTGGGGGGTCCCCCAAACCTCCTGTTTTCTGAGGTTGCCTGTTTACATTCTTTCTGCTGGCCCTCAGGGCTTCAGTCCTTTTCCCTCACCCAATACCAGATCAGGTCCCCCCCCCCCACACACACCCTGTCCACTTTCCCTCTTAGGTCCCTCCTTCCCTCCCCACTTGTGATTTCTTTCTCCTCTCTCCCAAGTGGGACTGAGGCATCCTTACTTGGACACTTCAGCTTCTTGATCTTTTTTAACTCTTTGGACTGTATCTTGTTTATTCTGTATTGTTATAATAATAATAATAATAATAATAATAATAATAATAATTATTATTATTATTATTATTATTTTGGTTAATATCCACTTATTAGTGAGTACATACCACACATGTCCTTTTGGGTCTGAGTTACCTCACTGAGGATGTTATTTTCTAGTTCCATCCATTTGCCTGCAAAACTTGTGATGTCCTTGTTCTTAATAGCTGATTAATACTAATTCCATTGTATAAATGAACCACATTTTCTGTATCCATTCTTCTGTCATGGGACATCTAGGTTGTTTCCAGCTTCTGGATATCACAAATAAGACCGCTATGAACATAGTAGAACACGTGCCCGCGAGGCATGGTGGGACATCTTTTGGGTATATTCCCAAGAGTGGAATAGCTGGGTCTTCAGATAGATCTACCTCCAATTTTCTGAGGAACTTCAAGATTGATTTCCAGAGTGGTTGTACCAATTTGCTATCCCACCAGCAATGGACAAGTGTTCCCCTTCCTCCACACCCTCTCCATCATGTATTGTCACCTGAGGTTTTGACCTTAGCAATTCTGATTGATGTAAGGTGGAATCGCAGGGTCTTGTTGATTTGCATTTTTCTCATCACTAAGGACTTTGAACATATCTTTAGGTGCTTCTCAGTCATTTGAGATTCCTCAGTTGTGAATTCTCAGTTTAGTTCTATACCCCATTTTTTGATTGGGTTGTTTGGTTTTTTTGGTGATTAACTTCTCGAGTTCTTTATATATTTTGGATATTAGCCCTCTATTGGATGTGGATACAGTGATGATTTTTTCCCCAATCTGTAGGTTGCCAATTTGTCTTATTGACTATGCCCTTTGCCTTACAGAAGCTTTCCAGTTTCATTAGGTACCATTTAGCAATCCTTGATTTTAGAGCATGAGCCATTGGAGTTCTGTTTAGGAAATTTCCCCCTGTGCCAAGGAGTTCAAGGCTCTTTCCAACTTTATCTTCCATTAAATTCAGTGTATCTGGTTTTATGTTGAGGTCCTTGATCCATTTGGACTTGAGCTTTGTACAAGGTGACAAATATGGGTCTCTTTTCATTCTTCTACATACAGACAGCCAGTTAGACCAGCACCATTTATTGAAGATACTTTCTTTTTTTTCCATTGTATATTTTCAGCGTCTTTGTCAAAAATCAAATGATGGTAAGTGTGTGGTTTTATTTCTGTGACTTCAACTCTATTCCATTGATCAACATGCCTGAGTCTATACCAATACTCTGCAGTTTTTATCACTATTGCTCTGTAGTAAAGCTTGAGGTTGGGATGGTGATTCTACCAGCTCTTCATGCATTGTTAAGAATTGTTTTCACTATCCTGGGTTTTTTGCCTTTCTAGATGAATTTGAGAATTGCATTTTCCATGTTTTTGAAGATTCTATTAGGGTGCTGGAGGGCGATTGATAGGAACATGGTGCTATGGTATGAGACAAAAAGCAGAGAGATAAAGAGAGAGCAGAGCACCATAACCCCTCAAGAGCAAACTCCTGATGACATAACAACCTCCCACTAGACTTTCCAAAGCACACCTTTCTAGTACTGTAACCCTATAATACAGTTCCTCATGTTGTGGTGACCCCCAAACATAAATATATTTTCATTTCTACTTCATAACTGTAACATTACTACTGCTATGATTCGTAATGTAAATAGCTATGTTTTCTGCTTGTCCTAGTTGACCCCTTGTGAGAGAGTTACTACCCCACCCCCACACACAAAGGAGTAGCAAGACACAGATTGAGAACCACTATTCTAAAGGCTCTTACTACCTTCCGATAATGGTACCCTAAAGGTCATGCCAATAATGCAGGCATTTGGAGGACTGCTCATGCACCATCCAGACAGTAGCAATGCTTATAAGTATGAAGGTAAAGGTTAAAACCATGAGACTATAAGTGAATGCTGAGGGTAAGTTTGAATAATGAGAAGGTAATGATCATGGACAAGAGGAAGTTGAGACAGACCTACCTGGGTTAGAGGCTACAACATAGCAGGTGAAAATTTAAGTGTTTGCTGACCTGAATTATGTTATCATTCAGAGCCCAGTTTTCCTGGAATTGTAATTTGAAACAATTAAGTTCTACTGGTGCTAAGGCCAAAATGTGTTCATTAAAAGTTTAATACTTACAAAGGTGATAAGATTTCCTAGTTTGTGCTTCCAAAGTAAAGGTCAAGATGCATGTTTAAATATGCCACCTAATGGAAAAATATAGAAAAATACTAATGCATTCCTGGTCACCTTAAACTATTCAGAAGGTCATCAGCTATGTCATCTGGACCTTTTCTGGCAAGAGAACATAACCTTTAACTGTATTTGTCTAGGGCTGGTAGACTATTAAAGTTACATATGACTCAACATCCTTTCCAGATGATCTCATTAACTTTATTGTTTAAGAATATTTTGGGGAGCTAATATCCAATATATACAAAGAGCTCAAGAAGCTGAAATCCAGATATTCACATAACCCCATTAAAAAATGGGGTACAGAGAAACAAAGAATTCTCAACTGAGGAATACTGAAGGGCTGAGAAGCACTTGAAACAATGTTCAACATCTTTAATCATCAGGGAAATGCAAATCAAAACAACCCTGAGATTCTACCTCACACCAGTCAGAATGGCTAGGATCAAAAATTCAGGTGACAGCAGATGCTGGCAAAGATGTGGAGAAAGAGGAACACTCCTCCATTGCTGGTGGGATTGCAAGCTGGTACAACCACTCTGGAAATCAGTCTGGCAGTTCCTCAGAAAACTGATCATAGTACTACCAATTGATCCAGCAATTCCTCTCCTGGGCATATACCCAGAAGATGTTCCAAGTGGTAATAAGAACACATGCTCCACTATGTTCATAGCAGCCTTAATTATAATAGCCAAAAGCTGGAAAGAACCCAGATGTCCCTCAACAGAGGAATGGATACAGAAAATATGGTACATTTACACAATGGAGTACTACTCAGCTATTAAAAACAATGAATTTATGAAATTTTGGGGCAAATGGATGTATCTGGAGGATATCATCCTGAGTGAGGTAACTCAATCACAAAGGAAGTCACTAGATGTGCACTCACTGATAAGTGGATATTAGTCCAGAAACCTAGAATACCCAAGATACAACTTCCAAAACACAAGAAAATCAAGAAGGAAGACCAATGTATGGATACTTCATTCCTCCCTAGAATAGGGAATAAAATATCCATGGAAGGAGTTGCAGAGACAAAGTTTGGAGCTAAGACAAAAGGATGGACCATCCAGAGACTGCCCCACCCAGAGGTCCATCCCATAATCAGCCACCAAACACAGATACTACTGCATATGCCAGCAAGATTTTGCTGAAAGGACCCTGATAGAGCTGTCTCCTGTGAGGCTGTGTCAGTGACTGGGAAATACAGAAGTGGATGCTCACAGTCATCTCAAGGAAGGAACACAGGGTCCCCAATGTAGCACCTGGGTTTATGCTCAGGAGTGGTATTGCTGGGTCCTTCAGTAGTACTATGTTCAATTTCCTGAGGAACTACCAAACTGATTTCCAGAGTGGTTGTGCCAGCTTACCATCACACCAGCAATGGAGGAATGTTTCACTTTCTCCACATCCTCACCAGCATTTGCTGTCATCTGAGTTTTCGATCTTAGCCATTCTGACTGGTGTGAGGTGGTATCTCAGGGATGTTTTGATTTGCATTTCCCTGATGACTAAGGATGTTGAACATTTTTTTCAGGTGCTTCTCAGGCATTCGTTATTCATCAGTTGAGAATTCTTTATATAGCTCTGTTCCCCATCTTTTTTTTTAAGTTAATGGTCTTTTTATTAAAAAAAAAAACATAGAAGACTAGCATTTACAACTTGGAATAGTCGTAAATTATCATTTCCTGGACAGCAATGTTGATGGTGTGCTCAAGTCCACAGACACAGCCTACTCTGCTGGCTCGAGTCATGGTTCACTAGGTTTTAAAACAGAGTCCAAAGATGCTCCCTTAGGAAACATTTCTTAATAAAATGTGTGGAACTTGGTGACAGCCTTGTTGTTCAGTCACTCCAATGCAATGCGCACAGCAGTGAACCATTGAACTCGGGCTCGCCACCAGGGTGTCATTGTCACCATGGGACTAGGGCACTTGAGGACTGTCCTACTTCTGGGACTGTGTCTCAGAGTTTAGCCTTTACCCATTTTCTGCACATCATTCTGAGGTAAACCAATTTTAAATGTTTGCTTGCAGTAAACTGGCTGCTGACCATTTATCTGAACAGATTGAACTAGAAGCCATCTGAGATTTTGAATTTGTTTTTTCCATTTTTCAGTTTTAATACAAATGCTTGACTGTGCTCAATCATCAAGCTGCATGCATGAAAAACTGGTCAGCCCAAACAGTGTATTAATCATTAGCAAATGGGAACTTTAAGGAGTCCACTAAGTGCTTCCTTATAAGGTAGTACGAGTATTTATACTGTATAACTGATGTAGGGGGCTTGATCTTTAGGGGGCAGGACCACCAACCAATACATACTCTTTTCTTTCTTTCTTTCTTTCTTTCTTTCTTTCTTTCTTTCTTTCTTTCTTTCTTTCTTTCTTCCTTCCTTCCTTCCTTCCTTCCTTTCTTTCTTTCTTTCTTTCTTTCTTTCTTTTTGTAAGAGGTAAGTAAAAGATTTCAATTTGATTCTTCTAGAGGGAGAAAAGTAGTTGAAAGTAGGTCTTCATTTTGCGGTCATCATCTGTACGAATTCTTCATACTTGACTTGTCCGTCTCCATCAATATCTGCTTCTCTGATCATTTCATCTACTTCTTCATCTATTAGCTTTTCTCCTAAGTTTGTCATGACGTGGTGCAGTTCTGCTGCACTGATGTAATCATTTCCATCCTTGTCAAAGACTCGGAATGCCTCAGGGATCTCTTCTTCGCTATCTTTGTCTTTCATTTTCTAGCCATCATAGTCAAGAACTCTGGGAAGTCAATGGTGCCATTCCCATCAGCATCCTCTTTGTTGATCATATCCTGCAGCTCGGCTTCTGTTGGGTTCTAACCCAGTGACCACATGACACCCAGTTCCTTGGTTGTGATGGTGCCGTCAACATCTTTATCGAATAGGGAGAAAGCTTCCTTGAATTCAGCAATATGTTTTTCAGTCAGCTGATCAGCCATGGTGCGAGCAAAGGAAGGAAGAACGGAGTAGGCGAGAGTGGCTGCGCCAGCGCAGGGGCTGTGACCACTGAGGTGCCTCCGCTGCTGCTGCTAACACACTACCTGCTTTGTGCACTGAGCCTCAGCCACTGCCTGACTTGAGTAAAGGCACCATGGACACGAGACTCCCAGCACCACTGCCCTCTGTTCCCCATTTTTAAAATAGGGTTATTTGTTTCTCGGGAGTCTAACTTCTTGAGTTCTTTATCGGATTTAGGATTGGTAAAGACCTTTCTCCAATCTGTTGGTTGCCTTTTTGTCTTATTGACAGTGTCCTTTGCCTTACAGAAGCTTTGCAATTTTATGAGGTCCCATTTGATCTTACAGCACAAGCTATTGGTGTTCTGTTCAGGAGTTTTTCCCAGTGCCCATATTTTTGAGGCTCTTCTGCACTTTCTCCTCTATAAGTTTCATTGTCTCTGGTTTTAAGTGGAGGTCCTTGATCCACTTGGACTTGAGCTTTGTACAAGGAGATAAGTATTGATTGATTCGCATTATTCTATATGCTAACCTCCAGTTGAGCCAGCACCATTTGAAAATGAGTTTTTTCCCAGTGGATGGTTTTAGCTCCTTTGTCAAAGATCAAGTGACCATAGGAGTGTGGGTTCATTTCTGGGTCTTCAATTCTATTCCATAGATCTACGTGTCTGTCTCTGTACCAGTACCATGCAGTTTTTATCACAATTGCTCTGTAGTACAGCTAGAGGTTAGGGATGGTGATTCCACCAGAGGTTCTTTTATTGTTGAGAAGAGTTTTCGCTATCCAGTTTTTTGTTCTTTCAGATGAATTGCAAATTTGCCTTTCTACCTTGGTGAACAATTGAGTTGGAATTTTGATGGGGATTGCATTGAATCTGGAGATTGCTTTTGGCAAGATGGCCATTTTGACTATATTAATCCTGCCAATCCATGAGCATGGGAGATCTTTTCATTTTCTGAGATCTTCAATTTCTTTCTTCAGAGACTTGAAGTTCTTATCATACAGTTCTTTCACTTACTTAGATAGAGTCACACGAAGGTATTTTATATTATTTGTGAATACTGTGAAGGGGGTTGTTTCCTTAATTTTTTTCTTAGCCTGTTTATCCTTTGTTTTGAGGAAGGCCTCTGATTTGTTTGAGTTAATTTTATATCTAGCTACTTTGCTGAAGTTGTTTATCAGGTTTAGGAGTTCTCTGGTGGAATTTTTGGGGTTATTTAAGAATACTATCATATCATCTGCAAATAATGACACTTTGACTTCTTCTTTTCCAGTTTTTTTTTTTTTTTTTTCGAGACAGGGTTTCTCTGTATAGCCCTGGCTGTCCTGGAACTCACTCTGTAGACCAGGCTGGTATCGAACTCAGAAATCTGCCTGCCTCTGTCTCCTGTTTTTTCCAATTTTTATCCCTTTGATCTGCGTTTGTTGTGTAATTGCTCTAGCTAAGTCTGCAAGTCCTGTATTGAATACATAGGGAGAGAGTGGGCAGCCTTGTGTAGTCCTTTATTTTAGCGAGATTGCTTCGAGTTTCTCTCCATTTAGTTTGATGTTGGCTACTGGATTGCTGTATATTGCTTTTACTATGTTTAGGTATGGGCCTTAAATTCCTGATATTTCCAAGTCTTTTATCATGAATGGGTGTTGAATTTTGTCAAATGGTTTCTCAGCATCTAATGAGATGATCATATGATTGTGTGTGTGTGTGTGTGTGTGTGTGTGTGTGTGTGTGTGTGTGTGTGTGTGTATTTGGTTGTGAAAGTGTCTGGCTTCTTTTTTTTTTCCCAACTTTTATTAGATAATTTCTTCATTTACATTTCAATCGTTATCCAGAAAGTTCCCTATACCCTCCCCCCTTCCGGCCCTGCTCCCCTACCCACCCGCTCCCATGTCTTGGCCCTGGCATTCCCTGTACTGGGGCATATAAAGTCTGCATGACCAAGGGGCCTCTCTTCCCAATGATGGCCAACTAGGCCATCCTCTTCTATATATGCAGCTAGAGACATGAGCTCAGGGGGTACTAGTTAGTTCATGTTCTTCTTCCACCTATAGGGTTGAAGACCCCTTCAGCTCCTTGGGTACTTTCTCTAGCTCCTTCCTTGGGAACCCTGTGTTCCATCTAATAGCTGACTGTGAGCTTCCACCTCCATGTTTGCCAGGCATTGGTACAGTCTCCCACGAGACAGCTATATCTGGGTCCTTTCAGCACTATCTTGCTGGCATATGCTATAGTGTCTAAGTTTGGTGGCTGATTGTGGGATGGATCCCTGGCAACTGCAGTCGTTGGGTCCATCCTTTGGATTCAGCTTCACACACGATCTCTGTAACTCTTTCAATGTGTGCTTTGTTCTTAATTCTAGGAAGGGGTGATGTGTCCACATTTTGATATTCCTTCTTCTTGAGTTTCATATGTTTAGTAAATTTTATCTTACGTAGTCTAGTTTTCTGGGCTAATATCCACATATCAGTGAGTACATGTCATGTGAGTTCTTTTGTGATTGGGTTACTTCACTCAGGATGATGGCCTCCAGATCCATCCATTTGCCTAGGAATTTCATATATTTATTGTTTTTAATAGCTGAGTAGTACTCCATTGTGTAAATATACCAAATTTTTTGTATCCATTCCTTTGTTGAGGGACATGTGGGTTCTATCAAGTTTCTGGATATTATGAATATGGCTGCTATGAACATAGTGGAACATGTGTCCTTATTACCAGATGGAATATCTTCTGGATATATGCCCAGTAGGGGTATTGCAGGATCTTCCAGTAGTACTATGTCCAATTTTCTAAGGAACCACCAGACTGATTTCCAGAGTGGTTGAACCAGCTTGCATTCCCACCAACAATGGAGGAGTGTTCCTCTTTCTCCACATCCACGCCAGCATCTGTTGTCACCTGAATTTTTGATCTTAGCCATTCTTACTGGTGTGAGGTGGAATCTCAGGGTTGTTTTGATCTGCATTTCCCTGATGATTAAGGATATTGAACATTTTTTCAATTGCTTCTCAGCCATTCGGTATTCCTCAGTTGAGAATTCTTTGTTTAACTCTGTGCCCCACTTTTTAATGGGGATATTTGATTTTCTGGTGTCTACCTTCTTGAGTTCTTTATATATATTGGATATCAATCCCCTATCTGATTTAGGATTGGTAAAGATCCTTTCCCAATCCGTTGGTGGCCCTTTTGTCTTGTTGACAGTATCTTTTGTCTTACAGAAGCTTTGCAACTTTATGAGGTCCCATTTATTAATTCTTGATCTTCCAGCACAAGCCTTTGCTGTTTTGTTCAGGAATTTTTCCCCAGTGCCCATATCTTCGAGGCTTTTCCTCACTTTCTCCTCTATAAGTTTCAGTGTCTCTGGTTTTATGTGAGGTCCTTCAACCACTTAGACTTGACCTTAGTACAAGGAGATAAGAATGGGTCAATTCCCAGTCTTCTACATGATAGCTGCCAGTTGTGTCAGCACCATTTGTTGAAAAGGCTGTCTTTTTTCCACTGGATAGTTTTAGCTCCCTTGTCAAAGATCAGGTGACCATAGGTGTGTGGATTCATTTCTGGGTCTTCGATCCTATTCCATTGATCTACCTGTCTGTTGCTGTACCAGTACCATGCAGTTTTTG
>LR753316.1:2000743-2099757 GCA_902729485.2 Mus minutoides | reverse complement strand
TTGTGTGAGGTGCAATGTGTGTTTTAATCTTTACTAAAGTTTCTTTAATGAAAGTGGCTGCCCTTGCATTTGGAGCATAGATATTCAGAATTGAAAGTTCCTCTTGGAAGATTTTGCCTTTGATGAGTATGAAGTGCCCCTCTTTGTCTCTTTTGATAATTTTGGGTTGAAAGTCTATTTTATTCGATATTAGAATGGCCACCCCAGCTTTTTTCTTTGGGCCGTTTGCTTGGAATATTGTTTTCCAGCCTTTCACTCTGAGGTAGTGTCTGTCGTTTTTCCTGAGGTGTGTTTCTTGTAGACAGCAAAATGTCGGGTCTTCTTTGTGTAGCCAGTCTGATAGTATATGCCTTTTTATCGGAGAATTGAGTCCATTGATATTAAACGATATTAAGGAACAGTAATTGTTGCTTCCTGTCATTTTTGTTTTTAGAGTTGGGATTCTGTTCTTGTGACTGTCTTCTTTTAGGTTTGTTGAAGGATTACTTTCTTGCTTTCTCCAGAGCAGAGTTTCCGTCCTTGTATTGGTGTTTTTCTGTTATTATCCTTTGAAGGGCTGGATTTGTGGAAAGATATTGTGTGAATTTGAATTTGTCGTGGAATACTTTGGTTTCTCCGTCTATGGTAAATGAAAGTTTGGCTGGGTATTGTAGCCTGGGCTGTCATTTGTGTTCTCTTAGTGTCTGTATAATCTCTGTCCATGATTTTCTGGCTTTCATAGTCTCTGGTGAGAAGTCTGGAGTAATTCTGATAGGCCTGCCCTTATATGTTACTTGACCTTTTTCCCTTGCTGCCTTTAATATTCTGTCTTTATTTAGTGCGTTTGTTGTTCTGATTATTATGTGTCGGGAGGAATTTCTTTTCTGGTCCAGCCTATTTGGTGTTCTGTAGGCTTCTTGTATGTTTATGGGCATCTCATTTTTTAGGTATTGAAAGTTTTCTTTTATTATTTTGTTGAAGATATTTGCTGGCCCTTTAGTTTGATAGTCTTCCTTCTCATCTACTCCTATTATCCTTAAGTTTGGTCTTCTCATTGTGTCCTGGATTTCATGGATATTTTGTGTTAGGATCTTTTTGCATTTAGTATTTTCTTTGATTGTCTTGTCTATGCTCCCTATAGAATCTTCTGTGCCTGAGATTCTCTCTTCTATCTCTTGTATTCTGTTGCTGAAGCTCATATCTATGGTTCCTGATTTTTTTCCTATGGTTTTTATCTCCAGGGTTATCTCCTTTTGGTTTTTCTTAATTGTTTCTACTTCCATGTTTAGGTCCTGGATGGCTTTGTTCAATTCCATCACCTGTTTGGTATTGTTTTCCTGTAACTCTCTAAGTTTTTCCTCTTTAAATGCTTCTAGTTGTTTATCTGTGTTTTCTTGCATTTCCTTCTTATAGTCCTCCATCATCATCCTGACGAGTGACTTTATATCCATGTCCTGTTTTTCTGTTGTGCTGTTGTATCTAGGACTTGAAGTGGTGGGTGAGTTTGGATCTGGTAATGCCAAGTACCCTTGGATTCTGTTACTTCTGTTCTTATGCTTACCTCCTGCCATCTCTGCCCAAGGAGACCTGGTGTTGGTGCAGACCAGAAGGGAGCGTCTGTCCTGCCCTGGGCCTTTATCAATCTCCTGGCTTGTGTCTCAGGTCGCTCGCGATTGGGCCGGAACAGATGCTGAGTTCAGCTGCTCACCTGTGGTCCCAAGATAGCCTGGGGAGTCCCGAAGGGGCCTTGGTGAGAGTGCGCAGAGCCTGCGCCCAAGCCCTGAGCTGGTGCGGGGTGCACTGGACTGGACCTGAAGGGAGAGTCTGTCCTGCTCTGGGCCTTTATCACTCTCCTGGCTGCTGTCTCCTGCGCCTGATGCTGGAGCATTGTGGGCCAGAAGGGAAGGGGTCCGCTGGGCCCCTGTCTATCTCCCGGCTGCAGACTCAAGTCCCACAAGATTGGACTGGAACAGATGTGTGTTCCTCTCACCAGTGGTCCCGAGATCGCTAGGAGAGTCCCGCCGGAAACCTGGGTGGGTGCGCAGCCTCCGGGCCTTTAGCCCTGCACTGGCGTGGTGTGTACCGGAAGGGCCATATGATTTTTTTTTTGTTTGAGTTTGTTTATATAGTGGATTATGTTGATGGATTTCCATATCTTGAACCATCTCTGCATCCCTGGAATGAAGCCTACTTGGTCATGATGGATCATCATTTTGGTTTCTTCTAGGATTCGATTTGCAAGAATTTTATTGAGCATTTTTTGCATTGATACATAAGGGAAATTGGTCTGAAGTTGTCTATCTTTGTTGGAACTTTGTGTGTTTTAAATATTGGAGTAATTGTGGCATCATAGAAGGAATTGGGTAGAGTACCTTCTGTTTCTATTTTGTGGAACAGTTTGAGGAGAATTGGTATTAGGTCTTTGAAGGGCTGATAGAACTCTGCACTAAACCCATCTGGTTCTAGGCTTTTTTTGGTTGGGAGACTATTAATGATTGCTTTTATTCCTTTAGGGGATATGTGACTGTTTAGATCATTAATCTGACCCTTATTTAACCTTGGTATCTGGTGTCTGTTTAGAAAATTATCCAGTTCATCTAGGTTTTCCAGTTTTGTTGAGTATAGCCTTTTGTAGTAGGATCTGATGAATTTTTGGTTTTCCTCAGGTTTTGTTGTTATGTCTCCATTTTCATTTATGATTTTGTTAATTAGGATACTGTCCCTGTGCCCTCTAGTTATTCTGGCTAAGTGTTCATCTATCTTGTTGATTTTCTCAAAGAACCAGCTCCTGCTTTGGCTGATTCTTTGTATAAAGTTCTTTTTTTCCACTTGGTTGAATTCAGCCCTGAGTTTGATTATTTCCTGCTGTCTACTCAACTTGGGTGAATTTGCTTCTTTTTGTTTTAGAGCATTCAGATGTGATGTAGTGTATGCTTTCTCCAGTTTCTTTCAGGAGGCACTCAGAGCTATGAGTTTTCCTCTTAGGAATGCTTTCATTGTGTCCCATAAGTTTGGGTATGTTATGGTTTCATTTCCATTAAATTCTAAAAAGTCTTTAATTTATTTCTTTATTTATCCCTTGACCAAGTTACTATTGAGTAGAGAGTTCTTCAACTTCTATGTGTATATGGGCTTTCTATTATTTATGTTGGTATTGAAGGTAACCCTTAGTCCGTGGTGATCTGATAGGATACATAGGATTATTTCAATCTTATTATATCTGTTGAGGCCTATTTTTTGACCACTTATATGGTCAATTTTGGAGAAGGTTCCATGTGGTGCTGATAAGAAGGTATATCCTTTTGTTTTAGGATAAAATGTTATGTAGATATCTGTTAAATCCATTTGTTTCATAACTTGTATTAGTTTCAATGTGTCTCTGTTTAGTTTCTGTTTCTAGGATCTGTCCATTGCTGAGAGTGGGGTTGAAGTCTCCCACTATTATTGTGTGCAGTCCAGTATGTGCTTGGAGCTCTACTAAAGTTTCTTTTATGAATGTGGATGCCCTTGCATTTTGATCATAGATGTTCAGAATTAAGAATTTTATCTTAGTAGATTTTACCTTTTATGAGTATTATATGCCCCTCTTTCTTTTTTCATAATTTTGGTTGAAAGTAGATTTTATTTGATATAATAATAGCTACTCCAGCTTGTTTCTTAGAACCATTTGGTTGGAAAATTGTTTTCCAGCCTTTTACTCTGATGTAGAGTCTATCTTTGTCACTGAGGTGAGTTTCCTGTATGTAGCAAAATGTTGGGTCCTGTTTATGTAGACAGTCTGTTAGCCTCTGTCTTTTTATTGGGGAATTGTGTCCATTGATATTATGAGATATTAAGGAAAAGTAATTGCTGCTTTCTGTTATTTTTGTTGTTGTTGTTGCGATTCTGTTCATGTGGCCATCTTCTCTTAGGCTTGTTGAAAGATTACTTTCTTCCTTTTTTTTTAAGAGCATAGTTTCCCTACTTGTGTTATAATTTTCCACTTATTATCCTTTGCATGGCCGGATTCATGAAAAGATATTGTTTTGTCATGGAATACTTTTGTTTCTCCATCTACTGTAATTGAGAGTTTTGCTGAGTATAGTAGCCTGGGCTGGCATTTGTTTTCTCTTAGGATCTGAATGACATTTTTTCAGGATCGTCTTTCTTTTATAGTCTCTGATGAGAAGTCTGGTATAATTATAATAGATCTGCCTTTATATGTTACTTGACCGTTTTCCCTTAGTGCTATTAATATTCTTTCCTTGTTCAACCCTATAGGTGGAAGAATAACCATGAACTTTGATCATGGGGGACCCGAGCACAGAGATCGACGTATATATCTTCTACTACCGGATCAACCGGTAGTCACCCTTCTCTCCGGGGAACCTATACGTCTGAAATATACGGGGTTATGTCCCCTTGCGGCCCCGGTTCCCCACCCTCGCCCACCCATCCCCTCGTCCCCCGGGAGGGGGGAGGATATAGGGAACTTTCTGGACAACACTTGAAATGTAAATGAAGAAAATATCTAATAAAAGTGGAGAAAAAAATATTCTTTCCTTGTTTTTTGCATTTGGTACTTTGATTATTATGTGACAGGAGGGATTTCTTTTCTGGCCCAGTCTATTTGGAGTTCTGTAGGCTTCTTGCATGTTCATAGGCATCTTTAGGCTAGGGAAGTTTTTTTTTCTATAATTTTGCTGAAGATATTTACTGGCCCTTTAAGTTAGAAATCTTCCTTCTCATTTATACTTATTATCCTTAGGTTTGGTGTTCTTATTATGTCCTGGATTTCCTGGATGTTTTGGGTTACTATCTTTTTGGCATTTTGCATTTTCTTTGCTTGTTGTGTCTATGTTTTTTATGGAATCTTCTGCACCTGAGATCCTTTGTTTCATCTCTTGTACTATTTTGGTTATGCTTTCATCTATGCCTCCTGATTTATTTCCTAGGATTTCTATCTCCAGAAGTTGTCTCCCTTTCTTATTTCTTTATTGTTTCTATATTCATTTTAAAATTCTGGATGGTTTTGTTCAGCTCATTCTCCTGTTTGGTTGTATTTCCCTGTAATTCTTTAAGGGAATTTTTGTCTTTCCTCTTTAAGGGTTTCAATCTGTCTAGCTGTATTTTCCTGTATTTCTGTAATGGATTTATTTATGTCTTTCTTAAATTCCTCTACCAGCATCAAGAGATAGGACCTTAAATTTGAATCATGCTTTTCTTATGTGTTGTGGTATCCAGGATTCACTGTGGTGGTAGTACTGCATTCTGATGATGCCTACTAGTATTGGTTTCTGTTGGTAAGATTCTTTTTATTTTCTGCCAATTTTTTATTAGGAATTTTCTTCATTTACATTTCACATGCGATCCCGAAATTCCCCTGTATCCTCCCCCCTCTGCTCCCCTACCCAGCCACTCCCACTTTTTGGCCCTGGCTTTCCCCTGTACTGGGGCATATAAAGTTTGCAAGACCAAGGGGCCTCTCTTCCCAATGATGGCCTAATAGGCCATCTTATGCTACATATGCAGCTAAAGACATGAGCTCTGGTGGTACTGGTTAGTTCATATTGTTATTCCACCTATAGGGTTGCAGACCCCTTCAGCTCCTTGGGCAATTTCTCTAGCTACTCCATTGGGGCCCTATATACCAACCAATAGCTAACTGTGAGCATCCAATTCTGTATTTTCCAGGTACTGGCATAGCCTCCCTTGTCAAAGATCAGGTCACCAAAGGTTTGTGGGTTCATTTCTGGGTCTTTAATTCTATTCCATTGATCTACCTGTCTGTCACTGTACCAATACCATGCAGGTTTTTTTGTTTTTTTATTACAATTGCTCTGTAGTACAGCTTGAGGTCAGGCATGGTGATTCCACCAGAGATTCTTTTATTATTGAGAGAGTTTTTGCTATCCTAGGTTTTTTCTTATTCCAGATGAATTTACAAATTGCCCTTACTAATTCATTGAAGAATTGAGTCGGAATATTGATGAGGATTGCATTGAATCTGGAGATTGCTTTTGACAAGATAGCCATTTTTACTATATTGATCCTGCAAATCCATAAGCATGGGAGATCTTTCTATCTTCTGAGATCTTCTTTGATTTCTTTCTTCAGAGATTTGATGTTCTTATCATACAGACCTTTCACTTCCTTCGTTAGAGTCACACCAAGGTATTTTATATTGTTTGTGACTATTGTGAAGGGTGTTGTTTCCCTAATTTCTTTCTCAGCCTGTTTATCCTTTGTGTAGAGAAAGGCTATTGATTTGTTTGAATTAATTTTCTATCCAGCTACTTTGCTGAAGCTGTTTATCAGGTTTATAAATTTTCTGTTGGAATTTTTAAGATAACTTATATATACTATCATATCATGTGGAAATAGTGGTATTTTGACTTCTTCCTTTCCAATTTGTATCCTCTTGACCTCCCTTTGTTTTCTAATTGCTCCGGGTAAGATTTCAAGTACTCTGTTGAGTAGGTAGGGAGAAACTGGGCAGCCTTGTCTAGTCCTTGATTTTAGTGAAATTCTTTCCAGCTTCTCTCCATTTAGTTTGATGTTGGCCACAGGTCTGCTGTAGATTGCTTTTATTATGTTTAGGTATGGGCCTTGAATTCCTGATCTTTCCAAGACTTTTATCATGAATAGGTGTTGGATTTTGTGAAATGCTTTCTCAGCATCTAAGGAGATGATAATGTGGTTTTTATCTTTGAGTTTGTTTATATAGTGGATTATGTTGATGGATTTCCATATATTAAACTATTCCTGACACCTGAAATGAAGCCTACTTGGTCATGTTATGTTGTTTTGATGTGTTCTTGGATTCGGTTTGCGAAGATTTTATTGACTATTTTTGCATCGATATTCATAAGGGAAAAATTTCAGAAGTTCTCTATCTTTGTTGTTGTTTTTTTTTTTATGTGGTTTAGGTCTCAGAGTATTTTTGCCTTCATAGAATGAATTCGGTAGATTACCTTCTGTTTCTATTTTGTGGAATAGTCTGAGAAAAACTGGAATTATGTCTTCTTTGAAGGTCTGATAGAACTCTGCACTGAACCCATCTGGTCCTGCCCCCCGCCCCCCTTTTTTTGGGGGGGGGTTTGGGAGATTATTAATGACTGCTTCTATTTCTTTAGAGAATATAGGACTGTTTATGTCATTAATCTGATTCTGATTTAACTTTGGTACCTGGTATCTGTCTTGAAATTTGTCCATTTCATCAAGGTTTTCCAGTTGTTTTGAGTATAGCCTTTTGTAGAAGTATCTCATGGTGTTTTGGATTTCCTCAGAATCTGTTGTTATGTCTCCTTTTTCATTTCTGATTTTGTTAATTAGGATGCTGTCCCTGTGCCCTCTAGTGAGTCTGGCTAAGTATTTATCTATCTTGTTGATTTTTTCAAAGAACCAGCTCCTGGTTTGGTTGATTCTTTGAATAGTTCTTTTTGTTTTCACATGGTTGATCTCCACCCTGAGTTTCATTATTTCCTGCTTTCTACTTCTCTTGAGTAAATTTGCTTCCTTTTGTTCTAGACCTTTTAGGTGTGCTCTCAAGCTGCTAGTGTGTGCTCTCTCTAGTTTGTTTTTGGAGGCACTCAGAGCTATGAGTTTTCCTCTTAGGAATGCTTTCATTGTGCTTCATAAGGTTTCATTTTCATTAAAAAAGTCTTTAATTTCTTTCTTTATTTCTTCCTTGACCAAAAATATCATTGAGGAGAGTATTGTTCAGCTTCCATGTGTATGTTGGCTTCCTATTATTTATGTTGTTATTAAAGATCAGCCTTAGTCCGTGGTGATCTGATGGGATGCATGGGACAATTTCAATATTTTTGTATCTGTGGAGGACTGTTTTGTGACCAATTATATGGTCAATTTTGGAAGAGGTACCATGAGGTGCTGAGAAATAGGTATATCCTTTTGTTTTAGGATAAAATGTTCTGTAGATATCTGTTATATCCATTTGTTTCATAACTTCTGTTAATTTCATTGTGTCTCTGTTTAGTTTCTCTTTTCAGGATCTGTCCATTGATGAAAGTGGAATGTAGAAGACTCTCACTATTATTGTGTGAGTTACAATGTGTGCTTTGAGCTTTACTATAGTTCCCTTAATGAATGTGGCTGCCCTTGCATTTGGAGCATAGATATTCAGAATTGAGAGTTCATCTTGGAAGATTTTACCTTTGATGTGTATGAAGTGCCCCTCCTTGTTTTTTGATAACTTGTGTTGGAAATTGATTATATTTGATTTTAGAAAAGGTACTCCAGCTTGTTTCTTCAGGAGTTTGGTTGGAAAATTGTTTTCCAGCCTTTCACTCTGAGGTAGTGTCTGTTTTTTTCCCTGAGATGTGTTTCCTGTAAGCAGCAAAATATTGGTTCCTGTTTGTGTAGCCAGTGTGTTAGTCTATGTCTTTTTATTGAGGAATTGAGTCCATTGATATTAAGAGATATTAAGAGAAAGTAATTGTTGCTTTCTGTTATTTTTGTTGTTAGATTTGGGATTCTTTTCTTCTGGCTGTCTTCTTTTAAGTTTCTTGAAGGATTACTTTCTTGCTTTTTCTAGGGCATAGTTTCTGTCCTTTTATTGGTGTTTTTCTGTTATTATCCTTTGAAGGGCTGGATTAGTGGAAAGATATTGTATGAATTTGGTTTTGTCATGGAATACTTTGGTTTCTCCATCTATGGTAATTGAGAGTTTTGCTGGGTATGTTTTGGCATTTGTGCTCTCCTTAGAGTCTGTATAACATCTGTCCAGGATCTTCTTGCTTTCATTGTCTTTGGTGCAAAGTCTGGAGTAATTCTAATAGGCCTGCCTTTATATGTTACTTGACCCTTTTCACTTACTGCTTTTAAAATTTTGTCTTGATTTAGTGCATTTGTTGTTCTGATCATTATGTGTTGGGAGGAATTTCTTTTCTGGTCCAGACTATTTGGAGTTCTGTAGGCTCCTTGTATGTTCATGTGCATCTCTTTCTTTAGGCATGGAAAGTTTTCTTCTATAATTTTGTTGAAGATATTTGCTGGCCCTTTAAGTTGAAACTCTTCATTCTCATCTACTCCTATTATCCTTAGGTTTAGTCTTCTCATTGTGTCCTGGATTTCCTGGATATTTTGAGTTAGGATCTTTTTGCATTTTGCCTTTTCTTTGATTGTTGTGCCCATGTTCCCTATGGAATCTTCTGCACCTGAGATTCTCTCTCTGATCTCTTGTATTCTGCTGCTGATACTCGTATCTATGATTCCTGATTTATTTCTTAAGTTTTCTATCTCCAGAGTTGTCTCCCTTTGGGTTTTCTTTATTGTTTCTACTTCTATTTTTAGACCCTGGATGGTTTTGTTCAATTCCATCACCTATTTGGTAGTATTTTCCTGTAATTCTCTAAGGAATTTTTGTGTTTCTTCTTTAAAAGCTTCAAGTTGTTTACCTGTGTTTTCCTGTATTTCCTTCTTAAAGTCCTCCATCATCATCATGAGAAGTGTCTTTAGATCCATGTCTTGCTTTTCTGGTGTGATGGTGTATCCAGAAATTGCTATGGTGCGAGAGTTTGGTTCTGATGTTGCCAAGTAACCTTGGTTTCTGTTGCTTCAGTTCTTATGCTTGCCTCCTGCCTTCTGATTATCTTAAGTGCTTGGTGCCCTCAATATATCTGATTGCAGCCTGTGCTTCCTATAATCCCAGTTGACTTAGGACTTCTCAGGGTCCAGCTTTTTTGGTGATCCTTTGATTATGGGCTCCTGTGAACCTGAGATTCTGGGTGCGTCACAGTTCTTGGCAATCAAGCTCCTCTGAGATCCTGAAATACTGATGTGACCCAGCTCCTGTTATCCTGGGATCCTGTTGTCCTAAGATCCTGGGTGTGTTACAGTGCCTGGAAATGGTGTCTCCCTTGAGGACAGTGGAGCTGTCTGGCCTGTTCAAAACCAAGACAAACTATAACTGATCAAAAGGGACCTGAGCCTCTGGTCAGGAAGGGCTCCAGTGTCCTTGTTCATGCTGTCACAGGCCTGTCACAACTGGATTGGAACTGATGTTGTGTTCAGCTAACCAGTGATTCTAAGATCGTGTGGAGAGCCATCTAAGGACTGTGGGATGTCTGCTGACTCCAGGCCCAAGGTGAACCAGTGCTGGTACAGACTGGAAGGGACTTGTCTGTTGGTAAGATTCTTGTGTTTGCCTTTTGCCATCTTGTAATCTCTGATGTTAGATGTTCTTGCTTTCTCTGGCTGGACCTTGTTCTTCCTGTGTGTCTGTAAGTCTGTGTCAGCACTTCTCGGAGACCAGCTTTTCTGTGGCCAGACCAGTGTACACAGCACTGCAGAACAGCCCACCTCCTTGGTGCAGATAGAGGCAGGTAGGATCCTGTCCAGCTGCTCTGCTGCTTCTGCAGACTGTGCACCCCTGAGTGTATAAATTTTCTTTAATACATAAAATCTAAGTCAATTTAAAGCAACTAAGAATATGGATCCACATCAAAAATATTTTTTCTTTCCACCTAAGAGAGAAAGGTTTTTCCTTATAGAATAAAAATGTCTGTTCCAGGATTGTTTGAACCCATTGCTTCTAGCAATTCACATGCAGAGTTGCCTAGTGGCTCAGAGAGGTTTTGGTGGTTGATTGAGAATGGCCCTCATAGGCTCATAGGTTGAATGCTTGGTCAAGAGACACTGTGACCAAGACAACACTTATTTAAAAAAAACAAAACAAAAACCCATATAATTTAGATTTAGTCTATTGTCTTCATGGCAGGGAGCATGGTGGACTATATGATGCTCGAGCATTAGCTGAGTGCTGCAGCCTTCTCTGTAGGTCAAGAAAGAGAGCCTGTACCCTATGTATGAGCTTCTGAAACCTCAAATACCATCCCAAGTGACACTTCTCCTCCAACAAGGCCACATCTCCTAATCCTTCTAATCCTTTCAAATGGTGCCACTCTTTGGTAACTAAGTATTGAGATCTATGGGGACTATTCTCATTCAAGACACCAACCACACAGATGTTTGCAAAGATAAAGTGGACTGACAGGAGTGATGAGTTTCATCTTGCAAAGTGGCTAGACCAAGGGTAGTGGAGCACACAGGTAAGGTAAAGAATGATTGTTTCCACCAGGGAAAAGCCATTTTGATTGAAAACTGATTCAATCAGAGGGAATTCAGTGGACAGAGTAAGTTAAAAGTCCACTCAGAAGGTGATAGAGGGGCAAGTGAAAAAGGCTTTCCAGTGGACAGTGTAACAAACCCCATGGCATTGTTACTTTTCCAATGCTGTGAAAATGTACCATGACCAAGGCAACTTATAGAAATATTAGTTTACTGGGGTTAATAGATTCACAGAGTCCATGATTATTATGGTCACTGAGTGACTATGCTACGGGTTAAGGAGGCATGGGACTTGAGCAGAAGCTGAGAGAGACATCTTCATCCATAGCACAAGCAGAATGCAGTGAAGGTTAATTGGGATGGTGTGGGTTGTTGAAACCTCAAAGCCCTCAAAGCCCTAAATAACACACCTACTTCACAAAATCCATACCCCTCCACAAGTTGTGAGAATCTACCAGAGGAGACTACTTGGACATGAATATGAGTCAATAGAAAGTTGTTTTTAGCCATGCAGTGACTACACTGGATGTTTGGGACCCGGGTACATTTCTTTGCCTTTCTCAATGTAAGCTTTTAAGCATAATAATTGTATCCTAGGTTGAAACAACTCTGTTAGCAAGAACAGTTAGCCAGAAGCAGAACTACAGAAGTCAAAGAGCAAAGTTAGCTCATCTGGGGACTTTCCCAGCCCTATGGACTTAGAGGGATTAGGTCTTTGTTCTTGTTTTGAGAGGTGTTTCCTAAATGCTAGTTTTTAAGGCCTGGATGGTACTTCCATTACAGTGGGAAATTCTCAGACTTGCCAGCGATGTAAATAAAGACATGGAGGCTTATTAATATTTTAAATTACACCAGACTTCTTACCAGAGACTATGAAAGTGAGAAGATTCTGGACAGATGTTATATAGAACCTAAGAGAACACAAATCCCAGCCCAGTTTACTATACCCAGCAAAACTCTCAATTACCATAGATGGAGAAACCAAATATTTCATAATGAAACCAAATTCACACAATATCTTTCCACGAATCCAGCCCTTCAAAGGATAATAAAGGGAACACTCAAACACAAGGAGGAAAATTATGTCATAGAAAAATCAAGAAAGTAATCTTTCAACAAACCTAAAAGAAGATAGTCACAAGAACAGAATCCCAACTCTAACAACAAAATAACAAGAAGTAACAATTACTTTTCCTTAGTATCCAAAAATTCATCAGATCCTACTACAAAAGGCTATACTCAACAATACTGGAAAACCTAGATGAATGGACAAATTTCTAGACAGATACGAGGTACCAAAGTTAAATCAGAATCAAATTAACAATCTAAGCAGTCCCATATCTCCGAAAGAAATAGAAGTAGTCATTAATAGTTTCCCAACCAAAAAAAAAAAGCCTAGGACCAGATGGGTTTAGTGTAGAGTTCTCTCAGACCTTCAAAGAAGGCCTAATTTCGTTTGTTTGTTTGTTTGTTTGTTTTTAGTTTTATTTTTTGTTTCTTTTGTGGGAGGCAGGAGGTAGCAAGGGTAGAGGGAAGACAGGGAGGGACGGGGAGGTGAGTGGGATTGGGATGCATAATGTGGCATTCACAGAAAGCCATTAAAAAGTGTTTTTTTTTTTTTTTTAAGATGGCTGCCATATAAAACCAGTTATATGTGGGGCGCTGGTTGCGGGGAAATAAAAGGGTTGGGAGAGAACTCGCACCCTGCCAGAGTCTGGTGCTCTGGGCGGGCAGACTGGGGAAACTGCCGGGTGCTCTCTATACAGTCCAGGTGGATGTCTGGAACCCCACAGAACCCCAGATGAAAGGGGTAGAGAAAGAACAATCTGGGGTCTCTGGGCCTCACGGAGGCTAGAGTCCACGGGTTCTCAGTCTTGTTCAGGTTCTCAGTCTCAGATATCCCAGACTTTGCTGTGTGTCTCAGAAGAGCTGAGAGCAAAGTGAGGGCCCTGAGGGCAACTTGGTCAGCCCTGAGGACAAAAGGAGAAGAAGGCAGGGGGAGATGGGGCGCTGGGTGGTTCCCAGGAGGGTGATAGCATTTGGTCCAGTCCGTGGCTGGGAATTTGGAGAAGCCTTCTGGCAGGACGTTAGATTCTGCTCTTTAGGAGAAGGCCTATTCCATCATTCAAACACAGCCGGTCTTGATGAGAAGAGACGTTCCATGTTTTTAGAGCTTTATTGTAGAAAGACAGAAAGAGAGAAGGTAGAAAGTGAGGCTCGCCATGGCCACGTGGAGAGAGGGGGGAAGGGTGGGGGAGAAGGAGACCTAGAGATGAGAATAAGAGAGCTGAGAGCTTAAGAGAGTGAGGAGGGACCAAGCAGCCCCCTTTTTGGTGGGCTGGGCTATCTTGCAGTTGCTAGGTAACTGTGAGGAAGAGCATACCTGGCTATTGCCAGGTAACTGTGAGGGTTCAGTATAGGCAGGATACCAGGAGCTTAGGACTTTGTGTGACTGATAGTCACAGGATTATGGAGTTAGGGTCTCCGTGGTGTCAGGTGCCTATGTCTGTCTGGGAGCATGGCTCAATGTTCCATACCTTGTAGAGTTTCTACTGGGTCTCTGGAGAAAGTCTTCCTTGATCAGAAAACATGCTGTCTTTCACAGTCCCACAATTATATATTAGTAAAAGTAATTTCAGAAGTCTGGCTGCTCCGTGTACACCCCCTAAGAACTCTGGTAGCAAGAGAGACTAAAACTATGTGGGAAGCCTCCACATGACTTCCACAACCCTCTGCTCATTTAGCAGGAAACCCTCAGAGATCAGTGTGGCTTGTGGAGTGTCTGATCATCTGGACTGAATTGTGATACAGATGAAAAAAAAAAGAGAAAGGAGAGGAAACACACACACACACACACACACACACACACACACACACACACACTCTCTCTCTCTCTCTCTCCTTCTTTGATTTCTATCCCCAGTGCTGAGACCAGAAGAGAGCCTTAGAAAAATAAGTGGTCTCTACCAGTGGAGTGCATTAGCAGAGCAAGAGGCCCAACTTAAAAGGCAGCTTTTTGAGGGTCAATTTCAGGATTCCTGAGACAGTTATGAGACTTCACATTTATTAAGGACCTCATGTCCTGATAAGGAATTCTCTGCCTGATCTGGCTCTTATTGATAAAGTAGCCAAAGTTATTTTGAAACAGAACAAGTAAAGCTTTGGAAACAAGTAGACACAAATGGCCCCCATAGACTCCTATATTTGAATGCTTGGCTATAGGAAATGGTATGATTAGGAGGTGTGGCCTTGTTGGAATAGGCATGGCATTGCTGGAGGAAGTGTGTCACTTGGGGTGGGCTTTGAAGGTCAAGCAAGGACTAGTGTTTCAGTCTCCTTCTCCTGCCTGTAGATCAAGATGTAAAACTCTCAGCTACTTCTCTAGCACCATGTCTACCTGCATGTTGTCATGCTTCCCGCCATGATAATAATGAATTAAACCTCTAAAACTCTAAGTTAGCTCCAATTAAATGATTTCCTTTATAAGAGTTGCCTTGGTCATGGTGTCTCTTCACAGCAATAAAACCCTCACACAGAACTTGGTACTAGGGACTCAGGTATTACTGTGATAGGCCTGCCTGACCATGCTTCTGTTTGGAGAAATGTGGATTATGGGATGTTGGATTAGAAAAACAGTTGAATGCTTTAAATGGGGCTTAATGGGCCACTCTAGCAAGAACATAGGAGACATTGGTGCTGAGGGTGATTTGAATGGTTTCTCTCTATTTACTTTGATGTTGGTACTGGTATGCTGAATATTGATTTTATTATGGTTAGGGATGGGTCTTGAATTCCTGATCTTTCCAAGGCTTTCCTCATGAATAGGTGTTGGATTTTGCCAAATGCTTTCTCAGCAGCTAATGAGATGATCATGTGGTTTTTGTCTTTGAGTTTGTTGGATTTCATTGATGGATTTCCCTATATTAAACCATCCTTGTATCCCTGTAGCTGTACAGATGGTTGAAGCCATCATGTGGTTGTTGGGGATTGAATTTTTTTCCTCTGCTTGCTTCGGTCGGCCCCACTTGCTTCGGTCAATTCTGCTTGCTCAATCCCTGCTTCCTCTGGCCCAAAGACTTATTTATTATTATACATAAGTACACTGTAGCTGACTTCAGACACACCAGAAAAGGGCATCAGATCGAATTACGGGTGGTTGTGAGCCACCATGTGGTTGCTGGGATTTGAACTCAGGACCTTCAGAAGAGAGTCAGTGCTTTTATCTGATAAGCCATCTTGCCAGCTCTTTAATTTTAATTACATCATTTTATCAACTACTGTTTTTATTTCTTACCAAAGCTGAAAAGCATCACTAGGAATTTTTTTTTCTGCTCCCTTGCATTAGATTCTTCCTTAATTGCTCTATCTGAGACCACATTCTGGGATCCAGAGATCTCTCTTTAGGGAAAAGAGGCTCAAGTTTGCTAATGAACTCCAGGAATTTCAATAATTGATGATGTCTGCTTCAACTTCTTTCCACACAAAAATGTTTCCAGAACTTCTGTAAACAAGTGTTGCTCACTTAACCCTGTCTATTTCATTTTTACCTCCAATGAGTTAACCTCCTGCCTTGTTATACTTGTACAAGTAGCACAATTAGTAGTTTCCCATGTTAATTTTTTTCTTTTCCTTAAGTTCAGATATTTCAAGTCCCTATTCAAGGCTCTACCTCTAAGTACCAATGCTTGCTTACTGAGCCAAAGTCTCCTGATATTGTTGGTAGGAATTAAAACCAAGCTGGGTTGGAGGAGTAATGGATGTGTTTTCCAGGCACCTTGAAACTCATTGAGAATTGCTCAAACTAACACTACACAAGGTTGCCAAAAGTAAGTTATCTGAGATAAAATAATTGTAATTTGTGTTGATATTTTGTTTTTATAATCTATGCTTTTCTACTCTACTCAAGATAGGGATTTTCTTTCAGAACCTGAAGCTAAAAACTAAAGATCTAAAAATATTTTGTGTAACAAGAGAAATAACTCAAGGCAGGGCTATTCCTATATATGCATTTTAGATAACTTTGGAAATATAAAAACTTTCCCTGAAACTTAAGAAACATTTCTGGTCCCAAAGCCAACTGGACAATATAAGGACTCAGGCATTTAACAGTGCCAAGTAGCTAAGTACTGCTGCACATACCAGTCCTTTGTAAAATTTTAAAGAAAATACAAAAATAATTATCTGGTGAAGAATTTAAAAATACTGTAGTAGTCAAATCTATGTAATCTATGTATCTATGTATCTATCTATTTATCTATTTTCTATCTTAGAAAGTGCTCCAGCTGTATCACTGTTAACATACTAACTTTCATTCTCTTCATGATTTTAGTCATAAATCACAGTGAGTTTATATTTCATCATTCTACCTATCTGTCTATCTAATTTTAGGAAGAAATCAATTTTATTTAATTTGGTGAAAGAGAGTAAATCCTTGGAATAATAGAACCTCCTCCACCCACCACACGTGTGTAAGACTGAGTGTGGCTATGAGTGATATATGGATATAAATGTTGTAAGCAGGAGAACATGCATGAGTGTGAATGAATGTGTGTGTTTGTGTGTGTGTGTGCGTGTGTGTGTCTGTGTATTTTGGGTATATATGTTGGGGATGGGATGTTGGTATTTCTCATCTTAGAGGTGTCCTTGTTTGCTTGACATGAGCCTTTGTGTCCCAATCTATAACATGCTATGCCCATCACTATGCATGTAATTTCTTTTTATGGGTTCCTGTTATGAAAATCAGAAATCTTCTATGTCCAGGTTGTCATTAATTCTGACTTGCTGCATCATTCTGCTGTTCTGATGGTCTGTCATTTGGGTAATCTTCAGTTTTCTCTTTTGGGGATACTTTCTGGAACAGACTTGCACTGGAGATCAATTACCTTTCTGGTTTCTCAGGCATGGGTTTTTCTCTCCCTCTCCCAGCTGAGCAGCAATCGAATCTTTTATTCTTTTAATTATTTTTTTGACAATTACATACATGTATACAATGTGTATGAATACAATGCTATCCCTTAACCACTCCCACTCCAGCTGACCCTCTATTTCTCAACTAGTACTGTTCCTATGTTTTCATTGAGGTCTTGCCTGGGTACCTAAAGCTGCTGTGTGCATAGGATTTCAACAACCATGCCACACACTTTTTTTCCAATTTTTATTAGATATTTTCTTCATTTACATTTCAAATGCTATCCTGAAAGTCCCCTATACCCATCCCCGGCCCTGATCCCCTACCCACTCACTCCCACTCTTGGCTCTGGCGTTACCCTATACTGGGGCATTTAAAGTTTGCAAGACAAAGGGGCCTCTCTTCCCAATGATGGCCAAATAGGCCATCTTCTGCTACATACGCAGCTAGAGACATGAGCTCTGGGGGTGCTGGTTAGTTTATAATGTTCTTCCACTATAGGGTTGGAGACCCCTTCAGCTTCTTGGGTACTTTCTCTATCTCCTCCCTTGGGAACCCTGTGTTCCATCTAATAGCTGACCGTGAACATCCACTTCTATGTTTGCCAGGCACTGGGATAGCCTCACATGAGACAGCTATATCAGGGCCCTTTCAGCAAAATATTGCTGGCATATGCAATAGTGTCTGCGTTTGGTGTCTGATTATGGGATGGATGCCCGGCTGCTGCAGTCACTGGTTGGTCCATCCTTTTGTCTCAGCTCCACACTTGATCTCTATGACTCCTTCAACGTGTGCTTTGTTCCTAATTCTAAGAAGGGGAGAAGTGTCCATACTTTGGTCTTCATTCTTCTTAAGTTTCATGTGTTTTGAAAATTGTATCTTGGGTAATCTAAGTTTCTGGGTTAATATCCACTTATCAGTGAGTACATATTATGTGAGTTCTTTTGTGATTGGGTTACCTCACTCAGAATGATACCCTCCAGATCCATCCATTTGCCTAGGAATTTCATATATTCATTGTTTTTAATAGCTGAGTAGTACTCCATTGTGTAAATGTACCACATTTTCTGTATCCATTCCTTTGTTGAGGGACATCTGGGTTCTTTCCAGCTTCTGGCTATTATAAATAAGGCTGCTATGAACATAGTAGAGCATGTGTTCTTATTACTATTTGGAACACCTTCTGGATATATGCCCAGGAGAGGTATTGCAGGATCCTCCGGTAGTACTCTGTCCAATTTTCTGAGGAACCTCCAGACTGATTTCCAGAGTGGTTGTACAAGCTTGCAATCCCACCAACAATGGAGGAGTGTTCCTCTTTCTCCACATCCACGCCAGCATCTGCTGTCACCTGGATTTTTGATCTTAGCCATTCTGACTGGAGTGAGGTGGAATCTCAGGGTTGTTTTGATATCATGCCACACTCTTAAGACAGGGTTCATGACATTACCTTTTGCCTTCCAATTCCTATAATCTTTCCAACCTGGGCTTTGGAAGGGTTAGTACAGATTTCTTTGATGGTCACAGGGAAGATCTCCTAGAAGGTTTGTCCTCTCATTACTCAAGGTACCAGTGAACATGAGGCTAAACTGGGAGGCCTTCTGACTGCCTTGGTATGTCCAAGCATGAAACCTTCATGTATCTTCCAGCTTGCACAGTGCAACTCTGAGGGGCTCCGGTTGAGTGCCAAGCAGGAAAAAGGATTCTAAGTATCCCAGAGCAGGAAAATCTAACAACATGGATAGTTTCCCTTTGAGAAAACACCAAGCATCTCCAAGGCCACAGAAAACAACTGCAAAGGCCCGAGTGACTAGAAATTAGAATAGGTAAATTTTCTGCTTCTCACATAGGGCACCAATATGTTTGGGATTTGGGTGGTCTGGTGAAAAGCTTCATCCTTAAGCCCAGAGTAAAAAGAAAGGTTATTTAAGAAAGAGTGTATGTAGCTGGCATGACACCACCACCACCAACAACAAAAACTTGTTTTTTATACCATAAATGTCATATATGCTAAAGTTACAATGAGATGTGGAATCACTTAGACATTTCAAGGTTAAATTAAATGCTAATGTATTTAAATGCAACCAAGTTGAATCCAGATTCTTGAATCATGTTTTTTTTTTTCATTTTAGAATTGTTTAGAGTACAATACAGTTTCCTTTTAGTATAGCACTGATGAAAACTATAAAATCAACTTGAGTTTTGCATTTCTTTTATCAGCCTAAATACAAAACTTTTATCTTATATCTTTGAAATGATAATCAGAGTTGGAAAGTGGGTTGTGTGACAGAAAGCAGGAAGTAAAGATCTAAGATTTTTTTCTAATTTAATAAATTAATTTTCATTTATTGAAAACAGATTTTTCATGCATTATATTCTGATTACAGTTTTTGCTTCCTGAATTTCTCCCAGTTTTACCATCTTCTTTTCCCATATGGATCCATACTATTTTTTTCTCTCCTTAGGTGGAAAACGGGCATCTAAGAAATAATAATAAAATACACCAAAATAAAACAAAAACAAGTAAGAAGAAATGGGACAAAACAAGAAAAAGAGACAAAGACCAAGCACACATGGCCAGGTTCAAATCTGCTGCAAACCTTTAGTCCCAGCACTTGAGAGGCAGAAATGACAGCTCTCAGAGTTTATGGACAGAGTGGTCTACCGAGCAAGTTCTAGGCCAGCCAGGGCTATGAAGAGAAACCTTGTCCCCAAAAACATAATAAATAAATACAATTAAAATAAAATGATAATTTTTTTAAAATGGACATTTCTTTTGAAGATGGAGTGTTTCTCAGTGCACTAGGAGCATTTGCTGCCGTTGCAGAGAACCCAGGTTTGGTTTCAACATCCTTGTTTGACTTTCAAGAGTCTGTAACTGGTACTCCAAGGATTACAATGAGCATCCAGCACACACATTGTGCACAAACATACATGCAGAAAAATATTTATAGACATAAAATAAAAATAAAGAAAATCTTTAAAATAAGAACTCCCTAAAGAGAAGCAGGCATTAGAATGGGGAGGATGCAACTGTCATGCAAGATCTTAGGGGGTTAGAATTAGTTGGTACTATTAGGGTAGAAAATTATTTGCCCAGCCTTTGAATTATCTGGCTAGTTTTAAAACATAAAACCTGTCTAGTGTTTTCCATTCACAGCGATAAAGTGGACAAGAGGAGAAAGTGGGCATCCAGGGCTGTTAGTTATTGGTGAGTTGGTGAAGCTAGCCATGAGGGACTGCTGGAGTGCCGACAGCAGCTCCCAGATTCCCCGGTTTGTGGGAGGGTCACGATTGAGTTAGAGCTAGGGAAACTGAGAGAGCTCATAGCAGAGGCTGAGGCACCCAGACAAGGTAAATATCATCCTGAGTGAGGCAAACCAATCACAAAAAAACCACACATGGTATACACTCACTGATAAGTGGATATTAGCCCAAAAGCTCAGAATACTCAAGATACACTCCAAATGAAGCTCAAGAAGGAAGACCAAAGTGTGGGTGCTTTGGTCCTTCTTAGAAAGGTGAACAAAATACTCATGGGAGAAAGTATGGAGACAAAGAGTAGAGCAGAGACTGAAGGAAAAGTCATCTAGAGAAAGTCCCATTTGGGGATTAATCCCAGATACAGGCACCAAACTGTGACACTATTGTGGTTGTTGAGAAGTGCTTCCTGAAAGGAGCGTGGTATAGCTGTTTCCTGAGAAGCCCTGTCAGAGCCTGAAAAATGTAGAGTCAAGTCAGATGCTCGCAGCCAACCATTGCACTGAGTGTGGGGTCCACAATGGAGGAGTTAGAGAAAGGACTGAAGGAGCTGAAGGAGTTTGCAACCCGATAGGAAGAACAATATCAACCAACCAGACCCCTTTTCCCCCCATCCCCTGAGAGCTTCCAGGGACTAAGCCACGAAACAAGGAGTACATATGGCTCCAACTGCATATGTAGCAGAGGACTGCCCTATCAGGCATCAATGGAAGGAGAGATCCTTGGTCCTATGAAGGTTCCATAGATGCCTCAGTGTAGGGGAATCATGGGCAGGGAGGCAGGAGTGGGTGGGTGGGTAGGAGAACATCCTCACAGAACGAGGAAGAGGGGGATGGGATAGGGAGTTTCCAGGAGGGGGGAACCGGGTAAAGGTATAACACTTGAAATGTAAATAAATTTTTTAAAAAATCACACACAATGCACCAGTATGAGCTACTATTTAAGGCCCATACTTAAACATAGTAAAAGAAATATACAGAAAACAATATCAAACAAAATGGAGAGAAACTTGAAGCAATCTTGCTAAAATCAGGGACTACAAAAGCCTACCCACTCTCTCCCTATGTATTCAATATATGACTTGAAGTCCTAGTTAGAGCAATTAAACAACAAAAGCAGATCAAAGGGATACAAATTGGAAAGGAAGAAGTCAAAATATCACTATTTGCACATGATATGATAGTATATATAAGTGACCCTAAAAATTCCATCAGGGAACTCCTAAACCTGATAAACAGCTTCAGTGAAGTAGCTGGATATAAAATTCACTCAAACAAATCAATGGCCTTTATCTACACATAGGATAAACGGGCTGAGGAAGAAATTAGGGAAACAACACCCTTCACAATAGTCACAAATAATATAAAATACCTTGATGTGACTATAACTAAGGAATTGAAAGATCTGTATGATAAGAACTTCAAGTCTCTGAAGAAAGAAATCAAAGAAGATCTCAGAAGATGGAAAGATCGTCCATGCTCAGGGATTGGCAGGATTAATATAGTCAAAATGGCTCTCTTGCCGAAAGCAATCTACAGATTCAATGTAACCCCCATCAAAATTCCAAATTCTTCACTGAGTTAGAAAGGCCAATTTGTAAATTCATCTGGAATAACAAAAAACTTAGGATAGCAAAAACTCTTCTCAATGATAAAAGAACCTCTGGTGGAATCACCATGCCTGACCTCAAGCTGTACTACAGAACAATTGTAATAAAAACTGCATGGTGCTGGTACAGTGACAGACAGGTAGATCAATGGAATAGAATTGAAGACTCAGAAATGAACCCACACATCTATGGTTTCTTGATCTTTGACAAGGGAGGTAAAACCATCCAGTGGAAAAAAAAACAGCATTTTCAACAAATGGTGCTGGCACAACCGGCAGTTATCACGTAGAAGAATGTGAATTGATACATTCTTATCTCCTGTACAAAGCTCAAGTCTAAGTAGATCAAGGAACTCCACATAAAAAGTGAGACACTGAAATTTAGATGAGAAAGTGGGGGAAGCCTTAAAGATATGGGCACAGAGGAAAAATTTCTGAACAGAACAGCAATGGCTTGTGCTGTAAGAAAGAGAATAGACAAATGGGACCTCATAAAATTGCAAAGCTTCTGTAAGGCAAAAACCACTGTGAATAAGACAAAAAGGCCACCAACAGATTCAAAAGGATCTTTACCAATCCTAAATCAGATAGGGACTAACATCCAATATATATAAAGAACTCAAGAAGACGGACTCCAGAAATTCAAATAACCCCATTAAATAATGGGATATAGAGCTAAATAAAGAATTCTCAACTGAGGAATACCGAATGGATGAGAAGCACCTGAAAAAAAATGTTTAAAATCTTTAATCATCAGAGAAATGCAAATCAAAACAACCCTAAGATTCTACCTCACACCAGTCAGAATGGCTAAGATCAAAAATTCAGGTGACAGCAGATGCTGGTAAGGATGTGGCGAAAGAGGGACACTCGTCCATTGTTGGTGGGAATGCAAGCTTGTACTACCACTCTGGAAATCAGTCTGGAGGTTCCTCAGAAAATTGAACATAGTAGTATTGGAAGACTTGTAATAAGGACCCATTCTCCACTATGTTCATAGCAGCCTTATTTATAATAGCCAGAAGCTGGAAAGAACCCAGATGTCTCTCAAAAGAAGAATGGATACAGAAAATGTGGTACATTTACACAATGGAGTACTACTCAGCAATTAAAAACAATGAACTTATGAAATTCGTAGGTAAATGGATGGATCTGGAGGATATCATCCTGAGTGAGGTAACCCAGTCACAGAAGAAGACACATGATATGCACTCACTGATAAGCAGATATTAACCCAGAAACTTAGAATACCCAAGATACACTTTGCAAAACACATGAAACTCAAGAAGAAGGAAGACCAAAGTGTGGATACTTTGTTCTTTCTTAGAATGTGGATCAAAATAACCATGGAGGGAGTTATAGAGACAAAGTTATGGAAGAAAGGACCATCCAGAGACCACTCAACCTGGGACCCATCCCATATACAACTACCAAACCCAGACACTATTGCATATGCCAGCAAGATTTAGCTGACAGGACCCTGATTGAGCTATCTCTTGAGAGGCTCTCCCAGTGCCTGGCAAATACAGAAGTGGATGCTCACACTCATCTAGTGGATGGAACACAGGGCCCCTAATGAAGGAGCTAGAGAAAGTAACCAAGGAGCTAAATGGGTCTGCAACCCTATAGGAGGATCAACAATATGAACTAACCAGTACCCCCCAAAATTGTGTTTCTAGTTGCATATGTAGCAGAGGATGGCCTAGTCGACTATAAATGAGTGGAGAGGCCCTTGGTCTTGCAAAGATCACATGCTCCAGTTCAGGGGAATGCCAGGGCCAGGAAGTAGGACTGGGAGGGTTGAGGAGCAGGGCAGGGGGACGGTATAGGGGAATTTCAGGATAGCATTTGAAATGTAAATGAAGAAAATATCTAATAAAAAACACTTGAAATGTAAATACAGTTTTTAAAAATCACACAGAATTCACCAGTATGAGATACTATTTGTTTTATCGATCTTGGTCATTCTACCTAATGTGAGATGAAATTTCAAAGTAGTTTTGACTAACATTTCCCTATTGAACATTTGTTCAAGTGTTTCTCAGCTATTTCAGTTTCTTCTTTTGAGAATTCTCTGTTCAGATCTACGCCCCATTTTTAATTTAGTTATGTGTTTTCTTAATGTACAATTTTTAGAATTCATTATATATATTTGGATATTAGCCCTCTATCAGATGTGTAGTTGGTAAATGTCTTCTCATTCTCAAGTCTGTCATTTGCATGAATGATGCTGTCCTTTGTCCTCCAGAAAATTTTCAGTGGCACAAGGTGCCATTGTATTAACTGTTTATCTTAGTGCCTATGCTAATGATGTTTTGTTCAGAAAGTCTTACCTATTCCAATGAGTTCAAGACTTTTCATTATTTTCTCTTCTATCAGACTCACTGTATCTGGCCTTATGTTGAGTTCTTTGGTCTATTTTGAGTTGAGTTTTGTGTAGGGTAAGAAGTATGGATTCATTTATATCTCCTACACGTAGCCATCCAGTTCAACCATCACCATTTATTAAAGATACTTTTTTTCTCTCAGTGTGTATTTCTGGCCACCTGATAAAAATGAAAAAACCAGGTATCCATAGGTGAATGGACATAAATCTGGGTCTTGAATTAAATTTCATCAACCAATCTTTCTGGTTTTGTACCTATACTATTCTATCTTCTTTTTTATTACTGTAGCTCTCCTGCAGAGTTTAAGATTGAGGATTGTCAGGGGGCCTTTTACTATTTAGTATTTAGCTGAATTAGAAGTTTTAACTATTCTTGTTTTGTGTTTGTGTGTTTCCATATGAAGCTGAAAATTGTCTATTCAAAATATGTAAAGAACTATGTAGGAGTTTTTATGGGAATTGCTTTTGATAGTATGGCCATTTTTACTATGGCAGTCATATAGATCCATGACCAAGGGATAGCTTTCTTATCTTCTGATATCTTTTTCAGTTTCTCTCTTCAGCCTTAATTTTTTAATCATATAAGTTTTTCACATGTTTGGTTAAAGTTACTCCAAGCCCCAAGATAGGTGTTTTTTTTTCCTTGAAGCTATTTCGAAAGTAAAAGGTGTTGTTTCCCTCATTTTTTTCCTCAGTTCATTTGTCATTTGTATATTGAGAGTTTTGCTGGGTATAGTAGCCTGGGCTGGCATTTGTGTTCTCTTAGGGTCTGTACAACATCTGTCCAGGATCTTCTGGCTTTAATAGTGTCTGGTGAGAAGTCTGGTGTAATTCTGATAGGCCTGCCCTTTTATGTTACTTGGCCTTCTTCACTTACTGCTTTTAATATTCTATCTTTATTTAGTGCATTTGTTGTTCTGATTATTATGTGTCTGGAGGAATTTCTTTTCTGGTCCAGTCAATTTGGAGTTCTTAGGCTTCTTGTATGTTCATGGGCATCTCTTTCTTTAGGTTTGGGAAGTTTTCTTCTCTTATTTTTTTGAAGATATTTTCTGGCCCTTAACTTGAAAAATCTTCATTCTCGTCTACTCCTGTTATCCATAGGTTTGGCCTTCTCATTGTGTCCTGGATTTCCTGGGTGTTTTGACTTAGGATCTTTATGCATTTTGCATTTCCTTTGAATGTTGTGCCCATGTTTTCTATTGAATCTTCTGCACATGAGATTCTCTCTTTTATCTCTTGTATTCTGTTGCTGATGCTCACATCTATGGTTCCTGATTTCTTTCCTTAGGTTTCTATCTCCACAGTTGTCTCACTTTGGGTTTCCTTTATTGTTTTTACTTCCCTTTTTAGGTACTGGATGGTTTTGTTCAATTCCACCACCTGTTTGGTTGTGTTCTCCTGTATTTCTTTAAGTGAGTTATTAATGTCCTCCTTCATGTCCTCTACCAGCATCATGAGATATGATTTTAAATCTGAGTCTTGCTTTTTGGGTGTGTTGGGGTATACAGGACTGGCTGAGGTGGGAGTGCTGGGTTCTGAAGATGGTGAGTGGTCTTGGTTTCTGTTATTAAGATTCTTATGTTTGCCTTTCGCCATCTGGGAATCTCTGGAGTTAGTTGTTATAGTTATCTCTGGTTGGAGCTTTTTCCTCTTGTGATTCTGTTAGCCTCTGTCAGAGGTCCTGGGAGTCTAGCTCTGTCCTGAGTCTCAGTGGTCAGAGTAGTCTCTGTAGGCAAGCTCTCCTCTTACAGGGAAGGTGCACAGAGGTCTGGTGTTCAAACCTGCCTTCTGGCTAAAGATGAAGGCGCAATACAGGGCCTGTCCCAGAAGATGTGTTGCCTCTGCAGCCAGCAAATTGACCTGCACAGACTGGTCTCTGAGGGACCTAGGACCTAAGTTGGCTCCCTCAAGAGCTCTGGCAGGCAAGTTGCTCATGGTTGGACACCTCTCCTCGGGTAGGGAAGGTGTCCAGAAATCTGGAGCCTGATACTGTGTCTGTCCCAGAAGCTGTGTTGTTTCTGCTTGTCCTAGAAGCTTTGTTGCTTCTGAAATCCACTCACTCACCCTTCACAGTCAGTGAGCTGACCTGGGCAGACTGGTCACTAAGGGATCCAGGACCCAAGTTGGTTCCCTCACCTGCTTCTACAGGTAGAGCCCTCTCAGGGGGACACTTCTCCTCAGGCAGGGAACGTGTCTGGATGTTTGGAGCCTGAAACGGGGTCTGTCCCAGAAGCTGTGTAGCTTCTGCAGTTTGCACTCTCACCTGCACAGACTGGTCTCTGAGGGATCTGGGACCAAATATGGCTCTCTCATGAGCTCAGGCAGGCAAAGCCCTCCCGGGCAGACTCCTCTCCTCTGGCAGGGAAGGTGCCCAGAAGTCTGGAGCCTGATACTGGGTCTGTTCCAGAAGCTGTGTTGCTTCTGCCTGTTCCAGAAGCTATGTCCCTGCTTTGTTTTCTTTATTGATTCTATTTCTGCTTTTATGTCTTGGACTGCATTTCTTCATTTCATCACATTGTATTTCCATTAATAAATATATACATATCCTCTTTAAGGGCCTCCAATGTCTTCATAAAGGCTACTTTGAAGTCCTTACACTTTGTATTTATGTATTTCAGGTCCTACATAGTAAGGTTACTGGGTTTTAGTGGAAACATATTATCCTGGCTGTAATTTATTGTGTTTTTATACTAGTTTCTAGGCATCTGGGTTTGGAATAATTGCAATTCTAGGTGCTGATATCTGGTCTTGTCTTTGTTGGGTAGGTGTTCCATTTGTTGTTTTTGGCTGTCCTCTCTGGAACTTAGGAAGGTGTGGCTGCTGTGTTTTGCCTGATAGGGATGTTTCTGAGATCCTGCCATGTTCTCGTGTGTCTATATATTGACATTTAGAAATGGGGATGGGCTAGAAGTGGGGACTTAAGGAGTCCATAAGAGGGAGGAAAACATGTATGGCATTGGGATCTTCATAGTCTCCTGGGAATCAGAGTACACAGAGAGAATGAGTCTGTGGGATTAGATTTGGAAGACAGGGAAGAGAGTCAACATAATTTAGCTGTTTGCCTGGCTTGCATTCCTGGGAAGTTCCTAGAGATTGCCTATAGGATTTAGAAGCTGATACAAAGCAAAGGGATGGTGAGGAAGGTTGTAGGAGATCTTTGTGATCTGCTACATATAAGAAGCTGGAGCTGATGATTTGCTATGGAGCTGAAGATGAGCCTGGGGGACTGGATTTGGAGGAGGCTACATATTGCTTACTTGCTTCCCTTGCTGGTGTCAAAAATCTGGTCTTTAAAGTAGAAGCATCTGAAGAAAAAAGAAATAATAATATTATGTGGTACATACAATCATGATAAAATGAGCCTAGACTATTGGATGAAATGATCCTTCCTAGAAGGGAGAACAAAATACCCATGGAAGGAGTTACAGAGACAAAGTGTGGAGCAGGAAAGGCCATCAAGAGACTGCCCCACTTGGGGATCCATACCATATCCAACCACCAAACCCAGACACTATTGGGGATGCCAACAAGAATTTTCTGACAGAAGCCTGGTATAGCTATGTCCTGAGAGGCTCTGCCAGTGCCTGACAAATACAGAAGTGGATGCTCACAGCCATCCATTGGACAGAGCACAGGGTCCCCAATGAAGGAGCTAGAGAAAGTACCCAAGGAGCAGCCCCATAGGAGGAACAGTAATATGAAGTAACCAGTACCCCCCAGTGGAATAAACCATCAACCAAAGAAAATACATGGTGGGACACATGGCTCTAGCTGTATATGTAGCAGAGGATAACCTTGTCAATCATCAATGGGAGGAGAGGCACTTGGTCCTGTGAAGGTCCTATGCCCCTGTATATGGGAATGCCTGGATGAAGAAGTGGGAGTGGGTGGGTTGGTGAGCAGGGAGAGGGGGAATGGATAGGTAGTTTTCTGAGGGAAAACCAGGAAAGGAGATAATATTTGAAATGTAAATAAAGAAACTATCTAATAAAAACATTTTCTCAGGTGAAGTATTTGATATTGGTGTTTCAATCCCTGCCTTGCCAACTGTGTTTTATAATGTAAATTTAGTTCATATTTTGTTTATTTACCACCATGGCACCAATTGCCAGGAATTTATAGCTCATTCAGGAACCCACACATACAAACATGTTATTTTACACGCAGTGGTACAGTTATAACATCAGAGAAATAAAGTGGCGGAGGTATCAGAACCAAACTTACATACTGAAGTACTCTGCCACCCAATATATAATTCCATTCATTTATGGAGCATCTAGCTCTCAGGAAATGGCATGGAGATTACATCAGAAGAAATAATAGCATCTTTCTCATTTTGCACATAATTTTTGCTTTCTTCCAAATTGTGTTTTAGATATAATCTTTGTTACTTCACATAGCTTACTCTTGGGGAAAACAGAGAATTAACTTAATGATTTAGGTAGATCAAACAGAATGTGTTCTATGTATTTTTTCTTATATTTCAGCCTAGAATTGCAGAATTACCTCAATTTTGAGTTAGAATCATTTTAAAGCAAAGGAGGGAGAGAAAGGAAAGAATGGAAGATCTAAGAGAGTCTATTAATTTTTCTCAGTTAAATCTTGAGTAGCTGCATTTCACTGGGATCTTGAAACTGCTAGCATAAAAGCCACCGAGAGGCTCTTGTCCAAGTTTTCTGTTCATCTTTTGAGAACCCAGTCCTCTGTTGCTGTGGTCTGTCTAGAACAAGCAGAGACTGACCTCCATAACCCATATCCACAATTTCCTTTGCTCCTTGGTTTCTCTGGCTTTTCTGATGGACAACAGCAGGAAACCAGAGCACAGAATGTATGTGGGGCTTTTTATCGTGCACGCATTCCTGTTGAGCAGATCCAATGCCTTGCCCTATCATGCAGCCCTGACTATAATAAGATCTTGTTATTCCCTTCAGATAGTGTTAATCCCTCCTGCTCTGAGGCTGGTTTCATGGCAGCACTTCTTTCTTTTTCCCTTATTTCCTGTCTTCCTTCCTTCTTCTTAAACTTGAGACAGGATTTCACAATGTAGCTCAAGCTGTCACAGAGCTCACTCTATAGAACATACTGGCCTCATGAAGATCCATCTGCCTCTTCCTCCCAAGTGCTTGGATTAAAGGTTTGGACCACTATGCTTGTTTTGTGGTGCATTCTTTTCGATCTCTTGCTATTTCTCTAGGTGTTACCTACCTTTATTGTTTTTTTAAAGATTCTTGAAGCACCCTGTTTCAGAATAATACTGGATTGTTGTGGGATAGGATACTCTGTATGGTGTGTTTCAACAAAATCTCTGATAGCTAATGAATGTTTAAATTGATTGAATTTAAAGCTTAAAGAACTTCCTTGGAAATATATATATGATTTTATATTTAAATGAAAAAAGCTGTGCTATATTCATAAGGTGTGAATATAAAATATGATCTCAGAGTAGTCTAAAAAGACTTGTACCTACAATGGCCCCATATAAGAATATCACTCAGTGCATACTTATTAATGAACAAATACTACTAAGGTATGTACTATAACTTATAATAAAATGGATTTATAATAGAAAAAATCTGCTAAATAAAATCTTATTAGAGATTTAAAAGTGATCATAATTTTTAAGACTGGCCTGCTTCTACTTGGATTGTGCTGTCCTTGGCTTAAAAGGAGAATAGGTGATTATAACAGTGCCTAGAGTACTCTGTAAAGACCCTTCCTGGTATTTGTAACATGAATATAAAATCTGGATGCAAGAAGGATAATATGGTAACTACCATGTTAGCACCATAACTGACATTTCTAACAACATTGTTACTGGGGAACTACAAGTGTTTGTGTCTGGGACAATGTTAGACAACCTGGATGATTTTATTGATTCTCATTTCAGTACTTCATACCATAACTTTTAATTCTGAGAATTTTCTCTTCTGTAGATTATGACGAGGCACCTTTGGTGTCATCTGTTGTTCCATGGTGTTCTATGGAAGTAACTCAAAGAAGAATCCCACTGGAGTAATTAGGGGACAGGGGACATGGCTGTGCTCTATTGTCCCTGCTAGCCACTCCTTCATCTGTATCACATCTCTACCTTACTCTCTGCATTGTTGTTCTGAGGATTTATATATTTGGGATGGATGAACCACTTCAGACAGCTCCTGGCATTTCATGAGAATTCAGTACATGAAAGTTATCTTTCTTTAAACAGAGTTTTCTTGTTAGTTACCTCCAAGTACTACCTAACCATAAAAGGTGGTAAAATGAAGTATTCACTGGAGTCAATCCCAAAGATGTGTGATTTCATGACTATTTCTTTACCATTAAGTAGTCTTGAGATAAACTAATCTTTAGAAAGAAAGAAGCCAAAAACTCAGACTCACTTTGCTAGGATGACTACATAGAGGAAGGGGCTGTAGGCCTTGACTTGTGGACTGTTTCCCTGCTCACCCCACTGAGAAGTTCTTTGATTTCCCAGGATGTAGTTGCATACTTCTAGCTTGCTAAGTTCTGTAAGTGCCAGTATTTTCTTATGGAGCCAGGCTTACCTGATTGCTGTCTTCTATCACTGACTGTAATATATCAGGGATGGGTCAGAGGGGTCAAAGCAAGACAAAGGCTGAATCAAGTTTATGACAAGCAATCAAACTTCTTATACCATTATCAGAAAGAGAATAAAATGGCAGTTGCCAGGAAGAACACCTTTGCAAGCTATATAGGTTATACAAGATTAATGCCTAAGAATAATTATTCTACCAGGCTTCTATAGGCTTCTCTGACTTCTAGGGAATGTAGAGATATACAGGCAACCTGAATGTTCTACTACCTAAGGGGGTGCTTCACTTTCTCAGGAACTGAAAGACACACAGTGGCCCAGGAGCCATGGACTCTAATCTGAAAAACCCATGATGCAGCTAAACCAGGCTAATTCCATGATTCCCTCCAATGTCCAAAGACAACCTGCTCTGGTGGCCAATGATGTGCAGAGTGTAGCTACAATCTTTCTCCCTCTCTCTTCCCACTTCTCTCTCTATATCTTTCCATCTTTTCTTTCCTTCTTCAGCCTTGCACACACTGAGCTTCTGCTCTGTCACTGAGCTGCCTTCTGATTGAATTTGGTTTTCAAAATGCGTGCAATATCTTGAAGGACAAAGGTCTTCCAAGGAGAACCCACTTTGAGCACAGCATCAGAAGTCTCAGATGATAGCTAGAAGGGGAAATATTACCTAGAAAAATAAAATCTGAGTCGTGAATTGGCATTCAGATACAGTGGTTATTATGCCATGCACACAATCTCCTGTTCTCCATATTATATTCTAAGTACTAAATCTACAGGAATTATTGATAGTACCTCCATGTTGCCATAACAGAAGAACAGATAAATGATAATAGCCTTTAGTCTCTCGTTAAAGTTTTGTGACCTTTAAGCTACAAAAATTTGGGCCATACATAAATTGCCAGCCAGACGAGCTGACTTGGTGCCAGAGCTAAGCTGCAAAAATTGTAATTTTAAAGGCAGCCACAAATGTGACTCAGCTGGTTAAGAAAGGTGATGGAGAAACCATAAATAACAATATGCCACGAAGTAGTCACACGTCTAAGTGAACAGCCCACAAGGAGCATAGGAACTATGATTTAGGAGCAATCAGACACAGTGTGGGCAGTAAATGCTTCTCCATTAGCAGCCCTGGACTGAAAATGAACAGGTATTCTATGGATTGAAATAATGCTGAAATCCTTCAAGTGACAAATGTTCCCTATGACATCCTTTGATGTGTTTTAGGGGATTGTCCATTTATTAAAAGCTGACTGAGCACCTACTAGGTACCTGTCACTAAAAGTAGAAAAATAACACCTACAGGCCCTCTTCTTGCACCACCCAGTCAGTTTAAAATCAAAGTATCAGATGAGGGTGTGCAGATGAGACCTCCTGTTGTGAAGATGTATGAGTAGTTAAGAGAGATTGACTGACTAAAATATTTGCAATATATAAAATAATATTCAATATATAAATGGATAGATTTTAATAAATGAGAAGTGCGATTATATTTCAATTCAGCAGGTCATACTTGGGCAGAAGTCTAGGAAAGTGATGGCAGGGAGATGAAGGCAGCTGTTTTTTGGGCTAGATATGATGAGGGCCTGAGCACAACTAGCTTAGCAGGAATAAAAAGAAGGATATGGGTGCAAATGAGCATGTTGAGCAGTTCAGACAGGAAATGAGCGTCACATGTTTCTAGTCAGTCATGTCATGTGTAAGTTGGTACCAGTAACAAAAACTGTATGGCAGGTTTGAGGGATAGGAAGAGTGACATGGAAAGCTGAGTGAGGGATTCTTGTACGAAAGGGAGGTGTCAATGGGAGCCTAGACACAAATACATGACTACTAGGAGAGATCTGGTCTCAGTTACTGATGGGGGAGACATCAATACCAAGAGGCAGCTGTGTGCAATCTATTATAGTTTGGACCCAAAATGGCTCAATAAACCACTCCAACTTCAAAGAAATAACAGTCTATGTTTGTAGGGAAGGGTGACAGCAAGTTCTCCAGTGTTTAGTGAAATTGCTTTTCAGATGACTTTGTTGATGTACTGGAGTTCTGTATTACAAAGAGCTTTATCATAAAGCTCCATGCTCTCTTTACTACTATTTCTAAGTAATTCTAAGTTATTTACCACATCAAAAAGGGATAATATATTCTCAGCATCAGAAAGGGACATACATCATCTTTCTAATATACTTTACAATAGGAACATATTCTTCCTTTTCAAATCTAACTATACAACTATATGATTCATTCATAATGTTCTATTGTATTCCTAGAGACAGCTTTTTGTCTCTTATTCCTGAAATGGAATATGGTGAAAATGTTATAAGGACTATTTTTACAAAATTTTATATTACAGATTTTAATTTTCAGTTATTGTGTACTTTCTGAGTACAGTTATCAAGCAAGATAAGCAACCAGTGTACCTTGAGAACATGACACATTTTTAATATTAAAATTCAGACTTTAAAGTTTAATTTGCTACAAGATCATGATCAATATTTAGGGAGATAATATTTAAAGATATATTCATATGAGAAAAATTAAGTTCTAAACTATTTTTGCACTAAAATTTTATTTTGACAACTTAAGAGATCCTTCCAAGTTAAAACTTGAAATGGTGCTCTTTTTATAGAGCCAGTCATGTGGTCTTTTGGCTTTCCTACAAAAGCAATGAATGTTGCACTGTCCCAGAAGGTGCTCTTTGAATGCACCCTCAGTCTTAGACATACATGAGACTTTGTTAGCTGCTGTTTGTTGGAGCTCATGCCATCTACGGAGTCTTCTCAAGTAATGACTGTGCTCATAAAAACATAAAAGATAAAATAAAACTATGGCAGCTGAAATATTACTAAGAAATAAAATCATGGAAAGTAGAAACAATGTCCAAAGTTATCCTCCCCAAACATAGCACTATTTCCATATACTTATTCACAAAACTGTAACTAACATTTCTAAAACCATGAAGTTAAAAAGCTAGAGCTCAGAGGCATAGGTAGTTAATACTGTCTTGTATACATGTGGTCTTAGTTACTTTTCTCATTGCTGTGATAAGACATACTGCAAAGGCAACGTAAACAGGGAGGGCTTATTGTGGTATATAGTTGAAGGCAGCCAAGTGGGAAAGGCCTAACAATCGCAATGTAAGACATCTGGATGCACTGTGTCTGAAGATAGGAAGCAGAGAGGGGATGTCTGTGATTCACCCAGCTTCTTATTCAGTCAGGACCTCACCCATTGAATGGGTAACTAATCTGTAGTTAGGGTTGTTTTACAACCTCAGTACACTCCAAGTAGAAACTCCCTCACAGGCATCTGGAGGTTTGTCTCCTAGGTGGGTCTAGATCTTTTCAAGTTGACAGTTAATATTTACCATCACACATAAATAAGTTAAACATCGTTGTAAACATGCCTGGGTCAACGGAGCCTAGAAAGTATGTAAAATGCATTTCTGCGTGTGTCTGTGAAGGTATTTTTAAGAAGACTTGTGTGTTGGTTAGTGACACAAGTGGTAACAATCTGCCCTGAATGTGGACAGCACCATCCAGTATGTTGTGAGCTGAGATAAAAATGAATGAATGAATGAATGAATGAGGAGGAAGAGGAGGAGGAAACAGCCCTGTGCACTCACTTCTTGAATAGCTGTTGACACCGTGTTCATCAGACTTCATTTTTTAGCCCTTGGAAGTAGATTTGCATGAATGGCTCTTCCAGGAGGTACTCAGGCTTTTAGTCTTGTATCACTGTAACCTTCTGACCACTGTTCTCTCACTACTTCTTTTAAAAATATATGTTTAATTAATTTTCATTTACATATGTATATGTAAATTCAACTTGCTGAGTTCATTTAGTATATGGGATACCTGCAGCCAAGTAGCAGGTTCATAAGAGTACCTTGCTTCCGGGTCCATAAAACTGTTCAGGGCAACTGACATCTACAGAACACATTTATTTATCTGATTGCTGAGAACCTCCTCTGAAGGGGATTGTTGATTAAGTTTTTATACAAAATGTGATTTTTGTTATTTTTCTTGTTCCAGTGGCAAAATACTCAGCAACAATTTAACAATTTAAGAGAAGACTAGTTTCAGGGAATATATTCTGCTATGGGAGGGAGGGCATGGTGCGCCTGTTAGCAGAAGCTATCATCATGACTTGTCCAGATCTTAGTGGATAAGGATGAAGAGGAGAATTGGAACAGGTCAAGTCTATAATTCTCAGAGTCTGTACCTGGTGCTCCAGCTAGGTCCTGCATCCCAAATGTTTCACAACTTTTCATAACACAACCACCAGCCAGGGACCAAGTATTGAAACACACAAGATGGTGAGGAAAATGGAGGGGAACACTTTCGATTCAAATCATCCAGATGTTATGGAGGACAGTATGGAAGGGTTGATCAGTCTTTACACAAGGAACCCATGTTCCACTTGTCTAGGTCCTGGACTCAAGAAGTAAGACCCTACAAAGACAGTGAAAAGATACTTATGAGGTTAGTTGTAAAGACTGACATCTCTCTTGCTGATGCCATCTCTCTGATTCTTCTTGCATTCTTCTCTTGATGGATGGGAGGGGTACCTGCCTGGAAATAATTGTCAATCACTCGCTAGTTGCCTACAAGGAAGTGAAGTATTCAAATTCAGAAATTATATCTTTTAACAACCAAGAGAGTGAGTCTCAGAACTGACCCTTCTCTGGGAGATAGATTCTAGAAATGGACCCACCCTCCATCTGAGGCCCTGAATGACACTTCCATTGTTGCCTTATGAGTTCCTGGAAGCAGAAGGTTCCAGCCGAGCTAATACTGAGTTACTGATTTAAGCCACTCAATTATTGGTGATAATAATTAATAGTTATAAAGAACTAAGCAAGTCAGGTAAAAATATCTTCATTGTATATGCCTATTTTGGAACACTTAACCACTTATCTCTTCTCCAATTTGTTCTGTTACCATTCTTCCAACCTAGTCTTTTCCCATCTTTTGCCTTCTGGAAAGCTACTGCCTTCTGGAAAGCTACTGCAAGTTAACCAACCTAGGAAACTCAGTCTTTTTCCATTTTAAAATGTCATGGATAGGAGAAGATAAAGTCTTTTCTCTCTTTTTAGGGTCTCCTTCAAATCTCCAGTCTTATCTCCAGTTGTATCTTGAAAAATTTACCAAAAAATTCTTTTAAAAAATATTTTTAAATATATGAATCCTCATGTCTTCAAGCATGCAAGAAAAGAGCATCAGATTCCTTTAAAGATGATTTGAGCCATCTTATGGTTGATTAGAATTGAACTCTGCACCTATGGAAGAATAGCTACTGCTCTTAACTGCTGAGCCATCTAATCAGCCTACCAGAAATTTCTTCAACACAAATTTAACAAGTCCAAAATACTTACTCACTTCTCTCTTCTACATACTGCTACTTATACTTTAAGGCCTAGAACTGAATTTGTTTATTTAAAATTGTATATTTAAAACATTTCTGTCATTGATAAACAAAGCCATCATGCCCCTGGTCCTCAGAATAGAACTTTTAGAAGTAATGCTCCATAGGAGGCCGTGCTCTGCTTTCTCAGAGCACAGCTGCATTCATTTTCATTTTCTCTGTGCCCCAGAGATTCATTTCAATGCCACACCCATAATGATACCTCCATAATTTTCTCCAATTGCCACAAACAATTCCTTCTCTGGAGCTTCCACGGATTCCTTTGAGCATTAGTGTGCCTTTGTTATACTTCAGTATTCTGCATTACATTTACTAAAGTGTGTTCTGAAGAATACCAGTCCCATAGAAGCATAGTTGTTAGGTAACACAGGCTCAAATAATTCTGCCTATTGTCATTTGTCTTGGACTGTTCTGATTTACATGAACATATGAACACTCCTAGAGGATCTTTAATAGAGAAACCTACACACCCTTAACTTACACTCTTTTACCATTTTTCACATATTATGTGCACTTGTGTTGCAGAATGTTTTTGTTCTGTATAATATCTGCTTTCTGTGCCCTATGTGTCTTGAGTATAGTAGCTTTTTGTGATTATTGGATGTGCTAAATGTTCAGTTGCCCAATAAATAACATCTTATTGATATTTTCTTTGAGAAGCTCTGCCAAACTTCATCTGGAACACCATTAACTAGAGAAAATAAACTACTGTGTGACCTCAGAAAAGACTGAGAAAGTGGAATTGCTGGAGGCCACTGTTAGTGGGAGAAGTGAAGGAAATGAGTAAGCTACACCACAGGATTTGGGTTAGAACAATAATAAACATTGAAAAATATTATCTCTGGCTTGTGGAAAGCCAAAATGAGAAGGATTAGGGACACAGTATTCAAATTAAATATGACAGCATTAGCTATACTAAATAAAGCTCCCATGAACCATGCTTTTCAGAGATACATTCCATATCTATGACAACTTCCATAGTGCAACTGTTTTTATAATTTGGCTGGCTATTGCAGTACATGTAGGCACTCTATGCTAAAAATTTAAGCCTACAGCTGCTTTGGGTGACATGCTGGTCATCTCTGTCTTTTAACACAGGGAAATGGCTGTTCTCCACTGGTGTCTGATTAATAGATGCAGTGACCACTTTGTTCTGCTCATTGTTTTCTGTGGTGCATCTTTTAGGAGCACAGTGTGCAAAGTGGGAAGTACAGTCATCTCTTTAGTGTCATGAAAAGCATTTCATTTTGAAACAGTAATAACCAAGCAGCTCTAAGTGGCTTGATTCCAAACACTCAACACAGATGAAAGTGCAACTTACTTCATTATGTGAAATGTCATACAAGAATATCTGAGCTAAAGTGTGTGCATGTTCTTTTGTTCTATCACTGTTGGGATGGAAGACTGTCATCTACATGAGACCACTTGTGGTATTTTAACCATGTCTTCATTATACTACTTGTAAAAAAAAAAAAAAAAAAAAAAAAAAAAAAAAAAAAAAAAAAAAAAAAAAAAAAAAAAAAAAAAAAAAAAAAAAAAAAAAAAAAAAAAAAAAAAAAAAAAAAAAAAAAAAAAAAAAAAAAAAAGAAAAACAACCCAACAACAAGCAAAACAAGCAAATAAAACACCTACCACAAAAATGAGTATTTATCTGTTTTGGTCTCCAGCTTAAATTCTGTAATAAAAAAATGATAGATCTATTAGTAAAAACAATAGTTGACCTCCTAAGACTAATCCCATAGAAATACAAAACAAAGAAAGCAGTTTGCAGAGATTGGAAAATGTCATTTGCTTACACTTGAGCAACTCTTTCCTCCTGGGGGTGGAGGTGCTATGAGGTGGAAACCTTGAAGTGAACAAAAGAGATGGTTTGTTCTTGTGCATTTCTAAGTATTCTCCAAAGGTTTGGTCAACATGACCCTTTGGGCATGGTGATGATAGAACCATCAAGAGTTAGGGCATAGTGGAAGGAAGTTAGATCACTGGAGGATTACCTTGGAAGGATGCAAGGACCATCGGTCTCTTCCCACTCTGAGTTCCTAAGGAAAATATTTATCATAAGAGTGGCTGGTTGTATAACAAACTTCTTTCTTTTTGTTCTCGTCAAAGAAATGGATTAAATTAAAATTGAAAGTATAAAAAATACCAAGTTTATTTCATATTTGAAACTGACTCAGGACTGAAACAGATATAGTGAAGCCGTTAGAAGGAATTGGCTTGAAAATTCTTAATTCAAACAAAGTGTAAAATTTCAACCTTGGAATTTGTGTCATAACTCATAAATTCGAGCATAGTAAAACAAGAGAAATCTGACAACATAAATGATTCAGGATATCTTATTGCGTATCTAGATATAAAGTCACAATAGTGTAGCTCATAAACTTAATCACATTCATAGTTTTTTAAAAAGACCTTTCAAGTTTTATAAAAAATTGTTAGACATTAATTTTTTTAGATAAAGCTTAAGTTTGAAGAAGAGAGAGAGAGAGAGAGAGAGAGAGTTTCAGTGGGTAAAGGCACTTGCAGCCAAGCCTAAGCTCTGTGACCCATATTGTAGAAGTATTTTTAAAATTTTTTTCTTTTCTCTTTCTTTTTATTAAATATTTTCTTTATTTACATTTCATATGTTATCCTTTTTCCTGGTTTACCCTCTGAAAATCTCCTATCCTCTCCCCACTCGCCCTGCTTATCAACCCACCACTCCCACTTCCTAGCCCTGGCATTCTCCTACACTGGGGCATAGAGCCTTCACAGGACCAAGGGTCTCTCCTCCCATTGATCACTGAGAAGGCCATCCTCTGCTACATATGCAGCTGGAGCCAAGGGTCCCTCTATATGTATTCTTTTGTTGGTGGTTTAGTCCCTAGAAGCTCTATGGGTACTGGTTAGTTCATATTGTTGTTCCTCCTATAGGGCTGCAAAACTCTTCAGCTTCTTGGGTCCTTTCTCAAGTTCCACCATTGGGGATTCTGTGCTCTGTCCAATGGTAGGCTGAGACCATCCACCTCTGTATTAGTCAGGTACTGGCAGAGCCTCTCAGGAGACAGCTATATCAGGCTCCTGTCAGCAAGCACTTGTTGGCATTCACAATAGTGTCTGGGTTTGGTGACTGTATATGGATGGATCCCCAGGTGGTGCAGTCTCTAGATTGCCTTTCCTTCAGTATGTGCTCCACACTTTTTGTATGTAACTCCTCTCATAGGCATTTTGTTACCCCTTCTAAGGAGTACTTAAGTATCCACACTTTGGTCTTCCTTTGAGAAGAGATGCTTAAGAGTTTATTCCTCACTACTCCATTGGTGGTGGGATTGCAAGCAGGTATAACAACTCTGGAAATAAGTCTGGGGGTTCCTCAGAAAATTGGACATAGTACTACCTGAGGACCCAGATAGACCACTCCTGGGCATATACTCAGAAGATGCTCCAACATGCAACGAGGACACATGCTCCATTATGTTCATAGTAGCCTTATTTATAACAGCCAGAACCCGGAAAGAGCCCTGATATCTTTCAACAGAGGAATGGATACAGAAAATATGGTACATTTATACAATGGAGTACTATTCCGCTATTAAAAATGATAAATTCATGAAGTTCTTAGGCAAATGGATGGAACAAGAAAATATCATCCTGAGTGAGGTAACCCAATCACAAAAGAACACACATGGTATGTACTCACTGATAAGTGGATATTAGTCCAATGGCTCCAAATTCCCAAGATACAACTCACAGACCACTTGACAGTCAAGAAGAATGAAGGCCAAAGAATGGGTGCTTCAGTCCTCCTTATAAAGGGGAACAAAATACTCCCAGGTGCAAATATGGAGACAAAGTAAAGATCAGAGACTGAAGGAAAGGCCATCCAGAGACAGTCCATCTGGGGATGAATCCCAGATACAGTCACCAAACTCTGACACTATTGTGGATGTTAAGAAATGATCCTGAAAGGAGCGTGGTATAACTGTCTCCTGAGAGGCCCTGCCAGAGCCTGACAAATGCAAAGTTAGATGCTCACAGCCAACCATTGCACTGAATGTGGGATTCCCAATGGAGAAGTTAGAGAAAGGACTGAAGGAGCTGAAGGGGTTCGCAACCCCATAGGAAGAACAACAATATCAACCAACCAGACCCCTCCCAGAGCTTCCAGGGACTAAGCCACCAACCAAGGAGTACATATGGCTCCAGCTGCATATGTAGCAGAGGATGGCCTTATCAGGCATCAATAGGAGGAGAGGTCCTTGGTCCTGTAGGAGAATTGAGGGCAGGGAGGTGGGAGAGGGTGGATGGGTGGTGGACACCCTCCTAGAATGTGTTCCTCCCATTCAGGGTTAGGGAGGATGGGATAGGGGGTTTCCGGGATGGGGGAAACTGGGAAAGGTGATGACATTTGAAATGTAAATAAAGAAAATTTCCAATATTTATTCTGGTTGGTTTCCACAGTATGAGGAACATTCTCATCTGTCACCTTGGGGGGAAAAAACATTTTTTTTGCCATTATCATCAACCATAAGCTCTACCTTTTGTGGTAAAATATATATGCATTTTGTTACATTTCTAAAATTATTCTTTGTCTATGTGTAAGTGACAAAGATGTGTTAGTGAAGCCCAAAAGACCAGTAGGGAGCTAGTCTGATGCAATCACATAAGGACCTTTATTTACAAGCTTGAGCTTGAGCTCAGTCCACCACCAACCTGTAGGGTGTTTTTTGTTTTGTTTTGTTTTGTTTTAAATTCTTATTTATTTATTTATTTATTTATTTATTTATTTATTTATTTATTCTTGGTGGAGAAGAACCCTGAAGATCACTTATTGGGGCAAGGTTTTATAGAAAGTGGCAAGCAAGGAGTAAGTGTTTCTAGCCTGGCAAGCATCTAACTGCAGTGGTACTGTGGCCTTTAGCATAACTGGCTAGAGCTGAGAGTCAAACCATAAACTTAACTTCTGCTTCCCTCTGCATTGGCGGTTGCTAGGGAGGAGTGGGCTTGTAACCTGGAGGTTCAGTCTGCTTCCCTCTGCATTGGCGGTTGCTAGGGAGGAGTGGGCTTGTAACCTGGAGGTTCAGTTTTGTTGAAGGAGGTAACCTGGAAATGCTGAATTTGCTGGGGGGAGATTAATCTGGAAATGCAGGTCTTGTTGGGGTTAGCCTAGAAACTGGAGTTACTCTCAAGTTTTTTTGTTTTGTTTTGTTTTTTGTTTGTGTGTGTGTGTGTGTGTGTGTGTGTGTGTGTGTGTAGTGTGTCTTAGTCAGGGTTTCTATTCCTGCACAAACATCATGACCAAGAAGCAAGTTGGGGAGGAAAGGGTTTATTTGGCTTACACTTCCATACTATTGTTCATCACCAAAGAAGTCAGGACTAGAACTCAAGCAGGTCAGAAGGCAGGAGCTGATGCAGAAGCCATGGAGGGATGTTCTTTACTGGCTTGCTTCCCCTGGTTTGCTCAGCCTGCTCTCTTATAGAACCCAAGACTCCCAGCCCAGAGATGGTCCCACCCATAAGGGGCCTTTCCCCCTTGATCACTAATTGAGAAAATGCCCCACAGCTAGATCTCATGGAGGCACTTCCCCAACTGAAGCTCCTTTCTCTGTGATAACTCCAGCTGTGTCAAGTTGACACAAAACTAGCCAGTACAGGGGGGTGGGGTAACTGCTGGTTTACCTGAATTCAAACTTAGGTATGGTCCTGTAAATTAGAGTCTGAATTTAAAAGATTTAATCTCTCATTTGCACCTAAATTGTGGTGGAATTAGAAAGAAGGGAGAGATAGGTCCATAACAAGTCTAAATTCTAGTGTTGCAAGTAATATTCAAGTCCTGAGAATAATTCTCTGGCTTGATGCTTTGTCTTTTAGATCCAGTGAGCCAAGGGATATCTTGCTTTCTGTTCCTGTGGTTCATATTTCTCACTTTCTCCATTTTTGAATGGTCTCACTGTATACTTCTAGTTGGCCTAGAAATCTCTATATTGACAAAGCTGACCTCAAATGCAGAGTTATCCCCTCCCTTAGCTACTAGACTATTGGGATTACACAGGTGTATACCACCCCTGGCTAGCTAAACCTACTCCTTTGGTAGTTCTGTGTTTGAGATGTGCTTTGAGAAAACATAAACGTGTCCCAAATGTCATGAGGTGTCACTGTTTCTAACATTTGATAACTACAGTATTATAAAATGAGTCCTTTGTATTTTAAAATTGCACTCATTTTTCCTTTTTGTGTATTAATGTGGTACATGTGTGATTTAAAGCTTCAAATGCTCTAGTTCCTTTGAGACACACTGCTTAAAACAAGGAATAGGGCAGATCCTCATTTTTTCCTCTGCTCCTCTAGATCATCCCTAGTTTCATCCCCAGCTCTGCAGAAAAAAATCCTGTGGCAGTTCCCACCCCGGCTCCATGTATGCCACAGATATACTCCTCCTAACTTGCCCACCAGTCATTGCATTATTCCAGGCTTGTACTCCTATAGGTCATCGTGGGAACCCAAAGAGAAGTCCTGCCAGGGGAGCAGGATGGCTACCTGTAAATCTTGGCATCTCCCTGTATTCCCCTTAAGTCCAGTCCTCCAGTCTTATCCTCAGTTCTGCAATACAACATGTGCTGCAGTGTCTTTTTTCCTTTCCTGCCCACATCCCCAGTGGATCCTACAGATCCCTCCTATTTGCTTACCAACTCATTGCTTTATCCAAGCTTCCAACTCCAGCAGGCACTTCCTGGAAACCCATAGGTTACTCTGGCTAGGGAAGAAAATAGGCTAGTATCTTAGTCAGAGTTTCTATTCCTGGACAAACATCATGGCCAAGAAGCAAGTTGAGGAGGAAAGGGTTTATTCAGCTTACACTTCCATACAGCTGTTCATGACCAAAGGAAGTCAGGAGTGGAACTCAAGCAGGTCAGAAAGCAGGAGCTGATGCAGAAGCCATGGAGGGATGTTCTTTACTGGCTTGCTTCCCCTGGCTTGCTCAGCCTGCTCTCTTATAGAACCCAAGACTGCCAGCCCAGAGATGGTCCCACCCACAAGGGGCCTCTCCTCCTTGATCACTAATTGAGAAAATGCCCCACAGCTGGATCTCATGGAGGCACTTCCCCAACTGAAGCTCCTTTCTCTGTGATAACTCCAGTCTGTGTCAAGTTGACACACAAAACTAGCCAGTACAGCTAGCTACAGACCTTAACCACTCTTTCCATTCTACCTGTCTAATCCCCCAATCTCATTCTCAACTCTGTAGCAGATCTTCTGTTGTGGCCTCTTCTTACTCCTTGCTACATCGGGGATTAAGTAAAGAGGTTCTGGCACAATACCCTGCTTTTCCCTTTGTGTGAAGCCCTTCCTCTCTCTCAGCTAATCTCCATTCTCAAGTCTCAGGTTGCAATCCTCAGAAACAAATTTAACATAGAACCCCAGTGCCACAGCTATTAGGATTCCAAAAGATTTTCCTACCAGACAACACACAGCCACCACACTTTCATAAGAGCTTAAGAAAAAACAAAAACCAAGGAACAAAACACTTAATGAAGACAAGGTCAGATATTACCATCTAGAATTACAATCTCTCCTAGTTGAGATGCCTAGTCAACACTGTAAAAAAACACACACACAATCAATAACTTCTAGGGAAAAATGTCTCTACTAGAGCCCAATAATATTATCACAGTAGGCTGAATAGTCCAATATAGCTGAAGCATAAGACAAAGACATTAAAACTGCCTGTAGGAAGGTAATAGAGGTTTTAAAGAGATATATATAAATCTTTTAAAGAAATCTATAAAAAAGAAACAAAGGAAGAAAATGAATAAAACAATTCAAGACTGTGAGTAGAAATACAAGACAAAAAACAAACAAAAATAACAAACAAAAAACCTGATGGAAATTTGGAAAATAAAAATTTAGAAATTTATGCATGAACCACAGAGGCAGTTTTTATCAACAGATTACAGGAGATGAAATAATATCAGGCATTGAAGACAGAATAGAAAAAATGATCACATCTGCCATGGAGGATGTTAAACCTAAGAATCCCTGACTCAAAACATCCAGGAAATCTAAGACATCATGGAAAGACCAAATCTAAGTATGATAGGAATAGAAGAAAAAGGAGTAATCCAATTAAAGGCCAAAAATTCATTTTCAACATAATTATAGAGGAAAGTCTTTCTAACATAAAGGAGATGACTATCAAAGCACAAGAATCAATACAGAACAGTAAATGGACTGGACCAGAAAATAAATTTCCTTTAACATATAATAATCAACACACTCAATGTAGATAACAAAGAAAGAATATTAAAAGCTGTAGGGAAAAAAAAAGACCAAATTATATATCAAGGCAAACCTATTGAAATTAAATCTTATTTCTCAACAGAGACTGTAAAAGCTAGAAGGGCCTACATAGATGTTCTAAGAGACCACAAATGCCAGCCCAGATTACTACTATACCCAGCAAAACTTTCAGTCACCATAGATGCAGAAAATAAGGCATTCTAGGAGAATACTAGATGTAAGCAATATCTATTTACAAATATAGCCCTACAGAAGGCACTAGAAGGAAAACTTGAATCTAAAGGGATCAACTACATACGAGAAATAAATAATCACACACAAAAGTATTAACATAATGGAAGCACACAAGAAAAAAAAATAGAAGAATCATCGGTCATCAGTAATTCATATCTCATGGTCTCAATTTTCCAAATAAAAGAAACAGACTAAGAGAATACAAGCAAAAACAGAAATCATCTTTCTGCTGCATCTAAGAAATACAATTATTTCAGGGCTAGACTAATATTTTGCCTCAGGGTAAAGTGTTGGGAAAGATATTCCAAGTAAATAGACCTAAGAGACAAGCTGGTGTAGCTACTTTAATATCTGACAAAATGGATTTCAATCCAAAAGTAACTAATAGAGATAGGGAAGGAAATTACATACTTATATTTACAGAAAATTTCATTCAAATGTAGGGGAATTTAACTTCTCACAATCTAATGCAACTTTCTCCATACTAGGACACAAAGGAAGCCCCAATAGACACAACAAAATAAAATAACACCCTGACCTCTTCCTGACCGCCACAGGTTGAAGATGGATATCAACAACAGTGAAGATAGAAAGTTTACTAATTCATGAAAATACAACAACTTTTTACTTAAAGAAAAATGGGTTCAGGATTCGATCTGTGCCTGGACCTAACCCTATGACATAACTGTCCATACCATAATCCTAGCTGGAGAAAGCTAGTCTCCCTGGAATACTGCACATCTAAGATCACAGATGAGATGACCACTACTGCCCCAATAGATGGCCCAAGTGGGACCCACCAGTAGCTCACAGGACACCAGAACTGCAGAGCAGCAAGGGACAAGATCCTTCCAATTTATATCTGTATCTTGAAGGTAACCCTGTGTCACAGCTCTCTATACCCAAATCCTTCACAGAGAGAGTTGCTTTCCCAGTGATGACACATCTAAGAACAGGCTCATAGGAGGGACAAGCTACAGTCAGAATCAGCAAGACCAGATACCACCAGAGACAACCAGATATTAAGAGGCAAATGCAAGAACATAAGTAACAGAAACCGAGGCTACTTGGCATCATCACAATCCAGTTCTCCCACCAGAGCAAGCCCTGGATACCCCAACACATTGGCAAACAAGATTCTGATTTTAATTCATATCTCATGATGATGGTAGAGGACTTTAAGAAGGACATAAATAACTCCCTTAAAAAAATATAGGATGTTGGTGGAGTATCCCTTTCCAATTAGATTAGGGCAGCAGAAGGCCTGTGATTCAACAGGGAGAAGGGAGGTAGAGCTAAAAATTGAGAGGCAGAGGTCATCTCAGAGAGTGAGGGGAGAAAAGAAGATGGTGCAGACATGAACTGGCATGCCTTTCCCAGCCACATATAGTTGTGATATTATCAGGTTAGAATAATTGGGATAAAGCTTTACCATTATCAATTGATTCTAAAATTATTGTATTGGCATCTTTAAATCGAGACATACTCGAGGCTATGCCAGTACCTGGATAATACAGAAGTGCATGCTCACAGTCATCTATAGGATGGAACACAGGGCCCCCAATGGAGAAGCTAGAGAAAGTACCCAAGGAGCTGAAGGGGTCTGCAACCTTGTAAGAGGAAGAACAATATGAACTAACCAGAACCCCCAGAGCTCGTGTCTCTAGCTGCATATATAGCAGAAGATGGCCTAGTCAGCCATCACTGAGAAGAGAGGCCACTTGGTCTTGCAAACTTTGTATACCCCAGTACAGGGGAATGCCAGGGCCAAGAAGTGGGAATGGGTGGGTAGATGAGCAGGGTGGGGGAAGGTATAGGGAACTTTCAGGATAGCATTGGAAATGTAAATTAAGAAAATATCTAATAAAATAAATTAAAATAAAAATTAAATTTAATTTTTATTTAAATAAAAAATTAAATACTACAAAAAACTATAAGCTTTAAGAGTTTTGATTCTACTAGGTAAATGAGTTTTGTGATGGCTGATCATGGAGTGGGTGGTCATTGTGTGGGCCTGGTGGCAAAGATTCTCCAAGTGACCCTGGAGCTCCTGCACAGAAAGACCGCAGAGTTGAAATTACCTGGCTAGAGCCCTGAGGCCAGTCTAAGCTGGCTCTAGCACAGTAATATGCCAGTTCTCTTTTAAAATATTTTCTGCAACAATAGAAAAATGCAGATAAACATGTAGAAGCCTATAAAGAGAAAACACATAAACCACTTAAAGAAATATAGGAAAAAATAATGAAATAGGTGAAGGAATTGAACCAAGCCATTCAGGATCTAAAAATGGAAATAGAAACAATAAATTATTCACAAAGGGAGATAATCCTGGAGATAGAAAACCTAGGAAAGAGATCAGGAGTCATAGATGCAAGTATCACTAACAGAATACAAGAGATAGAAGAGAGAATGTCAGGTATAGGAGATACCATAGAAAACATTGATATAACAGTCAAAGAAAATGCAAAAAGCTCCAAACCCAAAACATCCAGGAAATCCAGGACACAATGAGAAGACAAAACCTAAGAAGAGAGTGAAGATTCCCAACCTAAAGATCCAGTAAATATCTTCAACAAAATTATAGAAGAAAACTTCCCTAACTTAAAGAAAGAGATACCCATAAACATGCAAGAAGCCGAAAGAACTCCAAATAAATTGGACCAGAAAAGAAACTTTCCCATCACATAATAGTCAAAATACCAAGTGCACAAAACAAAGAAAGAATAATACTAAAAGCAGTAAGGGAAAAAGGTCAAGTAACAAATAAAGGTGTATCTATCAGAATTACACCAGAATTCTCACCAGAGACACTAAAAGCCAGAAGATCCTGGGCAAACATAATACATAACCTAAGAACACAAATGCCAGCCTAGGCAACTATATACAGCCAAACTCTCTATTACCATCAATGGCAAATCCAAGATGTTCCATGATAAACCTAAATTTAAACAATATCTTTCTACAAATTCAGCCGTACAAAGGATAATAGATGGTAAACTCCAACACAAGGAGGTGAAATTACATCCAAGAAAAAGCAAGAAAGTGATCTTCTTTCAACAACCCACAAATAAGATAACCACACAAACATAATTCCACCTCTAAAACAACAAAAATAACAGGAAGCAACAATATCTGGTCCGTAATATCTTTTAACACCAATGGACTCAATTCCCCAATAAAAACACATAGCTAATAGACTGGGTACATAAACAGGACCCAGGATTTTGCTGCATACAGGAAACGCACCTCAGTAACAGAGAAAGACACTACCTCAGAGTAAAAGGCTGGAAAACAATTCTCCAAGCAAATGGTCCCAAGAAATTAGCTGGAGAACCCATTCTAATATCAAAATCGACATTCAACCAAAAGTTATCAAAAAAGATAAGGAAAGACACTTCATATTCATCAATGGAAAAATATACTAAGAGGAACTCTCCATTCAAAACGTCTATGATCCAAATGTAAAAGCACCCACATTCATAAAAGAAATCTTATTAAATATCAAAGCACACATTGCACATCACAAAATAATCGTGGGAGAAATCATCACCCCACTCTTAGCAATGGGCACAGAAACTAAACAGAGACACAGTGAAACTAACAGAAGTTATAAAACAAATGTACACCCAAGAGGCATAGACTGCAGGAAATCAAACAAGTATAAACAAAAAGAACTATACAAATAATCAACAAAACCAGGAACTGGTTCATTGAAAAAAAAAATCAAGAAAATAGATAATCCCTTAGCCAGATTAAGCAGTGGGCCCAGAGATAGTATCCAAATTAACAAAAGCAGAGATGAAAAGGGAGACATAACAACAGAAACAGAAGAAATTCCAAAAAAATAATCAGTTCCTACTACAAAACCCTATGCTCATCACAACTTGAAAATTTAGATGAAATGGAGGATCTTCTAGAGAGATACCAGGTATCAAAATTAAAGAAGGAACATATTAACCAGCTAAACAGTTATTGAAGACCCACCTTAGTCCACGGTGATCTGATAGGTTACATGGAATTATTTCTTTTTGTATCTGGTGAAGCCTGTATTGTGACCAATTATATAATTGGTTTTATATGGAAATCCATCAACGTAATCCACTATATACACAAACTCAGAGACAAAAAGCACATGGTCATCTCATTAGATGCTGAGAAAGCATTTGACAAAATCCAACACCCTTTCATGATAAAAGTCTTGGAAAGATCAGGAATTCAAAGCCCATAACTAAACATTAATAAAAGCAATCTACACCAAACCAATAGCCAACATCGAAATAAATGGAGAGAAACTCGAAGCAATCGCACTAAAGTCAGGAACTAGACATGGCTGTCCACTTTCTCCCTACCTATTCAATATAGTACTTGAAGTCCTAGCCAGAGCAATTAGACAACAAAAGGAGATCAAGGGGATACAAACTGGAAAGGAAGAAGTCAAAATACCACTATTTGCAGATGATATGATAGTATATATATTAGTGACTCCAAAAATTCCACTAGAGAACTCCTAAATCTGAAAAATAGATTCAATGCAGTAGCTCGATATAAAATTAACTCAAACAAATCGATGGCCTTTCTCTACACAAAGGATAAATGGGCCAAGAAAGAAATTAGGGAAACGACACCCTTCACAATAGTCATAAATAATATAAAATACCTTGGTGTGACTCTAACTAAGGAAGTGAAAGATCTGTATGACAAGAACTTCAAATCTCTGGAGAAAGAAATTGAAGAAGATCTCAGAAGATGGAAAGATCTCCCATGCTCATGCATTGGCAGAATTAATATAGTAAAAATGTTTAAACTGCGGAAAACAATCTACAGATTCAATGCTATCCCCATCAAAATTCCATCTCAATTCTTCACTGAGTTAGAAAGGCCAATTTGTAAATTCATCTGGAATAACAAAAAACCTAGGATAGCAAAAACTATTTTCAATGATAAAAGAACCTTTGGGGGAATCACCATGCCTGACCTCTAGCTGTACTACAGAGCAATTATGATAAAAACTACATGGTACTGGTACAGCAACAGACGGGTAGATCAATGGAATAGAATTGAAGATCCAGAAATGAACCCACACACCTATGGTTACTTGATCTTTAACAAGGGAGGTAAAACCATCCAGTGGAAAAAAGACAGCATTTTCAACAAATGGTGCTGGCACAACTGGTGGTTATCATGTAGAAGAATGAGGATTAATCCATTCTTATCTCCTTGTACAAAGCTCAAGTCTAAGTGGATCAAAGACCTCCACATAAAAAGATAGACACTGAAATTTATAGAGAAGAAAGTGGGGAAAAGCCTCGAAGATATGTGCACAGGGAAAAAATTCCTAAACAGAACAGCAATGGCTTGTTCTGTAAGATGAAAAATTGACAAATGGGACCTGATGAAATTGCAAAGCTTCTGTAAGGCAAAAGACACTGTCAATAAGACAAAAAGGCCACCAACAGATTGGGAAAGGATTTTTACCAATCCTAAATCTGATAGAGGACTAATATCCAATATATACAAAGAGTTAGAGAAGCTGGAATCCAAAAATTCAAATAACCACATTAAAAAATGAGGTGCAGAGCTAAACAACGAATTTTCAAGTGAGGAATACCGAATGGCTGAGAAGCACCTGAAAAAAATATTCAACATCTTTAATCATCAGGGAAATGCAAATCAAAACAAGCCTGAGATTCCACCTCATACCAGTTAGAATGGCTAAGATCAAAAATTCAGGTGACAGCAGATGCTGGTGAGGATGTGGAGAAAGAAGAACACTCCTCCTTTGTTGGTGGGATTGCAAGCTTGTACAACCACTCTGGAAATCAGTCTGGCGGTTCCTCAGAAAATTGGACATAGTATTATCTGTAGATCCAGCAATACCTCTCATGGGCGTATACCGAGAAGATGTTCGAACCTGTAGTAAGAACACATGCTCCATTATGTTCATAGCAGCCTTATTTATAATAGCCAGAAGCTGGAAAGTATCCAAATGTCCCTCAACAGAGGAATGGATACAGAAAATGTGGTACGTTTACACAATGGAGTACTACTCTGCTATTAAAAACAATGAATTAATGAAATTCTTGGGCAAATGTATGTATCTGGAGGATATCATCCTTAGTGAGGTAACCCAATCAAAAAGAAGTCACTTGATATGTACTCAATAATAAGTGGATATTAGCACAGAATCTGAGAATACCCAAGATACAATTTGGAAAACTCAAGAAAATCAGGAAGAAGGAAAACCAACGTGTGGATACTTCATTCCTCCTTATAATAGGGAACAAAATACCTATGAAAGGAGTTATAGAGACAAAGTTTGGAGCTAAGATGAAAAGATCAACTATCCAGAGACCCTACATGAATATCTATCCCATAATCAACATCTAAACCCAGGCACTATTGCATATGCCAGCAAGAGTTTGCTGAAAGGACCCCGATATAGCTGTTCTCGTATGAGGCTATGCCAGTCCCTGGCAAATACAGAAGTGGATACTCACAGTCATCGATAGGATGGAACACAGGTTCCCCAATGGAGAAGCTAGAGAAAGTACCCAAGGAGCTGAAGAGGTCTGCAACACTTTAAGAGGAGCAAAAATATGAATTAACAAGAATCCCCAGAGCTCCTATCTCTAGCTGCATATGTACCAGAAGATGGCCTAGTTGGCCATCATTGGGAAGAGAGGCCCCTTGTTATTACAAACTTTATATTCCCCAATACAGGGGAAAGCCAGGGCCAAGAAGTGCAAGTGGGTGTGTAGGAGAGCAGGGCGGGGGCGGGTATAGGGATCTTTCGGGTTAGCATTTGAAATGTAAGTTAAGAAAATATTTAACTAGAAAAAATTTTAAAAATCTTTAAAATTAAAAAAAAAAAGAAATAATTAAAGACAAGAAGTCAATTCCAAACAGAAGAAAGGAAGAGAACAAACATACAGTCTCTGGGACCTTCAGCTAATTAGACAATCTGCTCATTGGTTTAAGGGAAGCATGTCTTTTTTTTTTTTTTTTTTTTTTTTTTTTTAANCCAGCATCTGTTGTCACCTGAATTTTTGATCTTAGCCATTCTTACTGGTGTGAGGTGGAATCTCAGGGTTGTTTTGATCTGCATTTCCCTGATGATTAAGGATGTTGAGCATTTTTTCAAGTGCTTCTCAGCCATTCGATATTCCTCAGTTGAGAATTCTTTGTTTAACTCTGTGCCCCACTTTTTAATGGGGATATGTCTTTTAGATACAAGTTTTGACAATAATTCAAAGACTTATTCCTATTAATTTAAATTATTCTCCTAAAAGCCCATTGGCCATTAATGGGACATTGCCCCAAATCTATTATTAATAACATTTTTATTAATACTAATAGCATTGTATAATCTTTATTTTAAATGAACATGTTTATTTTTCAGGGATATTTAATGTTGTTAGTTGAAAACACTTGGTGCTTTGGAAAGATTAAATGTTCTTCCTTATTTGTTTCAAAATAAATTTTGTATTAAAACATTTCAAAAAAGAAAAGAAAAGAAACAGAAGACAAGAACTTCAGGTCTCTGAAGAAAGAAATTGAAGATTATCTCAGAATCTTGAAAGATCACCCATGCTCATGGATTTGCAAGATTAATATAGTAAAAATGGCCATTTTACCAAAAGCAATCTACAGATTCAGTGCAATCCCCATCAAAATTCCAACTCAATTCTTCTCAATTTCATTTGAAATTACAAAAAATCCAGGAGAGCTAAAACTATTCTTAACAAAAAAAGAACTTTCTGGGGAACCACCATCCCTGACCTCAAGCTTTACTACAGAGCATTAGTGATAAAAACTGCATGGTATTGGAACAGTGACAGACAGGTAGATCAATGGAATAGAATTGAAGACCCAGAAATGAACCCACATATTTATGGTCACTTGCTTCTTGATAAAGAAGCTAAAGCCATTCAGTGGGAAAGAGATAGCATTTTAAACAAATGGTGCTAGTGCAAATGGTGGCCAGCATGTAAAAGAATGAAAATTGATCCATTCTTATTTCCTTGTACAAAGCTCAGGTCTAAGTTGATCAAAGACCTTCACATAAAAAAAAAACCCATTGAAACATAAACTGGGGAAACTAATAGCAAGTGGAAAAGAACCTTGAACACATGGCCACAAAGGGATAGTTCCTGAACAGAACACCAATGGCTCATGCTCTAAGATCAACAGTTGAGAAATGGGACCTCATAAAATCACAAAGCTTCTGTATGGCAAAGGACACTGTCAATATGACAAAATAGCAACCAACAGATTGGAAAAAGATCTTTACTAACCTTCCATCTAATAGAGGGCTAATATCAAATATATACAAAGAACTCAAGAAGTTAGACTCCAGGGAACCAAATAACCCTATTAAAAATGGGGTACAGAGCTAAACACATAATTACTAACTGAGGAATATTGAATGCCTGTGAAGCACCTGAAGAAATGCTCAACATACTTGTTTATCAGGGAAATGGAAATCAAAATGACCCTGAGATTCCACCTCATACCAGTCAGAATGGCTAAGATAAAAAACTCAGGTGACAGCAGATGCAAGGATGTGGAGAAATAGGAACACTCCTTCATTGTTGGCGGTATAGCAAGCTGGTACAACCACTCTGGAAATCAGTCTGGCTATTCCTTAGACTATTAGACATAGTACTACCTGAGGATCTAGCTGTACCCTGTGCATATACTCAAAATATGCTCTAACATACAACAAGGATACATGTTCCACTATGTTCATAGCAGCCTTGTTTATAATAGCTACAAGCTACAAAGAACCCAGATGTCTGTCAAAGAGGAATGGATACAGAAAATGTGGTACATTTATACAATGGAACACTACTCAGCTATTAAAAACAATACTTCATGAAATTCACAGGCATATGAATGAGCGTAGAAAATATCATCCTGAGTGAGGTAACCTAGTCACAAAAGAACACACATTAACAGTATAAGCTCACTGATAAGTGGATATTAGGCAAACAGCTTGGAATGCCCATGATACAACTCACAGACCATATAAATCTCAAGAAAAATGAAGCTCAAAGAGTGGATGCTTCAGTCCTACTTAGAAAGGTAAACAAAATATTCATGGGAAGTAGTGGGCCGGAGGGACTTGCAGAAAGAGAAGAGGGGAATCAGAGCATAGGGGTACAGGATCATGTATGGAAGGAGACAGGGGTGATGTACAGAGAGTCATAAAATTGAACAGAGCTGTGTAGCAATGGAAAATGGGAAACTATGGATAGCCATCAGCAAGTCCCAGATGCCAGGAAAGCAAGAGACTCCTAAGACTCAATGGTGATGACATCAGCTGAAATACCCAACAAAGGGGAGGAGGAACTTGTAGAGACCATATCCAGAGGTTAGGTAAGGCCCTCAGTTAAAGGATGGGGACACCCACTCATCTTCAAAATTTTAACCCAAAATTGCTCCTGTCTAAAGGAAATACAGGGACAAAGAGTATAGCAGAGACTGAGGAAAGGCCATTAACAGACTACTCCACCCAGAGTTCCATCCTATCTTCAGACACTAAACCCAGACACTATTGCTGATACCAAGAAGGGCTTGCTTATAGGTGCCTGATATAGCTGTCTCCATACAGGCTATGCCAGAGTCTGATCAATACATATGCAGATGCATGGTCAACCAATGGAGTGAACAATGGGACCCAAACAGAGGAGTTAGGAGAAGGACTGAAGGAGCTGAATGGGTTTGCAACCCCACATGAAGAACAATAATATCAACCAACCAGACCCCCACCCCCCGAGCTCCCAGGAACTCAACCACCAACCAAAGAGTATACCTGCAATGACCCATGGTTCTAGCTGGATATGTAGCAGAGGATTGCCTTATCTGGCATTGATTGGAGAGGAGGCCCTTGGTTCTTGTGAAGGATTGATACCCTTGTGTAGGGGAATACTAGGGCAGTGAGGCAGGAGTGGGTAGGTTGTAGGGGGAATAGCCTCATAGAAGCAAGGGGAGAGGGGATGGGGTTTGTGGAGGGGAAACTGGAAAAAGGGTTTAACATTTGAAATGTAAATAAAGAAAATATCCAATAAAAAAAAAGAAAAAAAGGTAGAAATATGGAAAAAAGTAAAATGGATCCAAGCAGATATTAAAAAAAAAAATTAAGGTCTTTCTAGAATTGAAATGAAATGAGTAAAATACTTACTCCACAAATGAAGGATATTCTAATAGGCAAATTCATAACACTAACTGCCTATGTAGAAAAACTGAAGAGATCTCATACCAGCAATTTGACATTATACCTGAAAGATATAGAAAAACAACAACAACAACAACAATCACACCTAAAAGGAGACAGAAAGAAATAATTAGAGTCAGGTCTGAAATCAATTAAATTGAAACAAAATAACAATACAAAGAATTAATGAAATGTAGAGTTGGTTCTTTGAGAAAAATCAAAATGACTGGCAAAACTTTATTGAAATTAACTAATAAAATGAGGAGGAGGACATAAAAACAGACACAGAAGATCTAGAGAATCAGGAGGACACATGTTAAAAATGTACTCTTCAAAATTGGAAAATCTAAAAGAAATGGATATTTTTTTCAGTACATACAATCTACCAAAGTTAAATTAAAATCAGATAAACAATTAAAAGAGAACTATGACTCTCAGTGAAATAGAAGCAGTCATCAAATGTATCCCACCCCCCACAAAAGACAAACAAACAAACAAACAAAAACTCCATGGCCAGCTGGTTTTAGCACAAAATTCTCACAGAATTCTAACAAGGGTTAATGCCGAGAGTCCTTATATCATTCCACAAAATAGAAACAGAAGAAAAATTTTCCCATCCATTTTATGAAGTTATATTCACCCTGATATGCAAATGACAAGTACTCAACAAAGAAAGAATATTACAGAGCAATTTCCCCCTTGAAACCAGTTGTGAAAATTCTCAATAAAATATTTGTATTATTTTACATATTAAGAACACATTAAAAAAGATCATCCTCTAAAATCAGGTAGTATTCATCCCAGAGAAGCAGGGATGATTCAACATACATAAATCCATCAATGTAATCCACCATACAAACAGCCATGTGATAATTTTATTAGATGAAGAAAAGTTCTTTAACAAAATCCAGCACCCCTCCATAATAAAAGTATTAGAGATGTCAGGGATACAAGGGACATAACTTATATACACACAAAATCATAACAAATGCAGTTTACAGCAGGTCTTTAGCTGACATCAACTTACATAGACAAAAACTCAAAGCAATTGCACTATAGTCAAGAATAAGACAAGGTGACCCACTCTTTCCATACCTATTCAATATCACTCATATATATTTAATAGAGTACTTGAAGTCTTAGCTAGAGCAATAAGAAAAGTGAAGGAGTTCAAAGCTGTACAAAATTGTAAAACAGAAATCAATGAATCTTTATTTGCAGGTGGCACGAGAGTATACTCAAGTAACCCTAAAATTCTCCAAGGAAACCCCTACAGTTGATAAATACTTTCAGCAAAGTAGCTGGATAGGAACCTAACTCACAAAACCCAGTAGCCCTCCTATATACAAATAACAAATGGACTGAGAAAAAAAATTAGGGAAATAACACCCTTCAAATAGCTTCAAATAACTACTCGCAGACCATCTGAAACACAAGAAGAAGGAAGATCAAAGTGTGGATGCTCCAGTCCTACTCAAAAAGTGGAAGAAATAATCTCAGGAGGTAGAGTGGGGGAGGGATCTGGGAGGAAGAAAGGAGGGTGATGGGAAAGGGGGACAGGATCAGATGCAAGAGGTGACATGGAAAAAGTACAGAGGGTCAGGAATTTGAGAGGTGTGTAGCAGGGAGTGGGTGGGATGGAAAACTGGAGGAAGCCACTAGAAATTCCCAGATGCCAAGTACCCAAGAGCTTCCCAGGACCCCACAGGGATGACATTAGTCGAAATACCCAACAAAGAGAAGATAGAACCTGTAGAGACTATATCCAGTGGATAGGCATCCCTGTCACCCCTGTTGAGGGATAGGGCCACTCACTTATCTCAAAAACATTAATCCAGAATTGCTCCTGTCAAAAAGAAGTGCAGGGACAAAAAGTGAAGCTGAGACTGAAGGAAAGGCCATCCAGAGACTGCCCCTCCTAGGGATCCATCCCATCTGCATACACCAAACCTAGACATTGTTGCTAATTCCAAGAAGCACTTGCTGATAGAAGCCTGGTATAGTTGTCCCTTGAGAGTCTGTGCCAGAGACCGACCAATACAGATGTGGGTGCACGAAGCCAACCATCAGACTGATCATTGGGACCCCAATGAAGGAGTTAAGGGAAAGACTGAAGGAGCTGAGTGGGTTTGAAACTTCATAGGAAGAACAGCAATATTAACCAACCAGAGCTCCCAAAGCTCCCAGAGACTAAACCACCAACCAAAGAGTACACATGGAGGTACCCATGGCTCCAGCTGCATATGCAGCAGAGGATTGCCTTATTTGGAATCATTGGAGGGGAGCTCCTTAGTCCTGTGGAGGTTCTGCGATGACCTAATGTAGGGGAATTTTAGGGTGCTGAGGCAGGAGTGGGTGGGTGGGTTGAGGAGCATCCTCATAGAAAGAGGAGGAAGGGGGAATGGGATAGGGAGGTTAAGGAGGGGAAACTGGGAAGGGGGTCTAACATTTGAAATGTAAATAAACATAACCAACAAAAAATAAACAAAAAATATCTTTGCATAACTCTACCAAAGCAAGTGAAAGATTTGTATAATAAAAATGCAGGTAATTGCTGAATAGTCTGCTATTCCGGGGCTGGGGGGGCTCCATTTTCCTGCCACCTCACCTCCCATCTTCATCTTCATCAGACACGTTGAACTTTAACCATAGAGGTAAATGTCTTGTTTCCTCACCCTTCTTTCCTGCTTGCTGAGTCCTCTGGAAAAAGCCCAGCTACCCTGAGCAGTCTGCTATCCCAGGGGGACCTCAATTCCTGAACCATACAGACCTACAGATCCAGAAACATACAATCCAAGGGTACCCATCAGAAGCCTGTCTCACCAGAACAATGGAGGTTAGCCCCCCTCCCAATACCTTCTATAACAGGAACATCCAATGACAAAAGTTATCCAGAGTGCTAAAGGCCTTTGAAAGAACACAATCAACAAATCTAGGGTAATTTAACAGCTTCAGAGCATAACTGACCTAAAACATCAAGCCCTGCACAAGAACAATCGAAGCACAAGAAAATGAGTTTATCCTCCAAATAAAATCTTATAAAAATTTTAGGGGCCTTTAAAGAGGAAATTCATAAATCCCTTAAAGAAATAAAGAAAAACACAGTCAAACAGGTAGATGTCTTTAAATAAGAAACAAATAATTGTCTTAAAGATAAACAGGAAAATACAATTAAACATGTAAAGGAAATAAAACTGTGTAAGACCTGAAAGTAGAAATAAAAGCAATAAAGAAAACAAGCTGAGAGAATCCTGGAGATGGCAAGCCTAGGGAAGAGAACAGAAATAACAGATGCAAGCATCACCAATAAAATACAGGAGATGGAAGATTTTCAGATGTTAAAGATACACTAGAAGAAATTAATACATAAGTCAAAGAAAATGTTTAAATCTAAAAAATTCCTAACACAAAACAGCCAGGAAATCTGGGAAACCATGAAAAGACCCAAACTAAGAATAACAGGAATAAAAGATGAAGAGTCCCAGTTTCAAGGACTAGAAAATATTTTTTAAAAAATCAGAGAAGAAATTTATGGGACAACATCATAGCACTAAATGCCTCCATAAAGAAATTAGAATGTTCTCATACCAGGAATTTAAAAGTATACCAGAAAGACATGTATCCCCCCCACCCACCCACCAAAGAAGCAAACACACCAAAGAGGCGTAGAAAGCAGAAAATAATCAAAATCAGGACTGAAGTCTATCAGAAACAAAACAATACAAAGAATCAATGAAAGCAAGAGCTAGTTCTTTGAGAAAATCAGTAAGATGGACAAATCCTTAATCAGACTAACCAAAAGACCAAGAGATAGTATCCAAATAACAAAATCAGAAATGAGGAAGGGGCCATAACAGCAGACACTGAAGAAATTCAAGTAACCTTAGGTCTCACTTCGAAAGACTGTATCCCACAAAATTGGAAAATCTTAGTGAAATGGACAGTTTTCCAGACAAATACCACTTACCAAAGTTAAATCAATATCATGTAAACTATTTAAACAGCTTTATGATCCCTAAAGAAATAGAAGCAGTCGTTTAAAGTCTCCCAACTAAAAAAGCCAAGGACCAGATGGTTTTAGTGCATAATTCTACCAGACTTTCAAAAAGTTTGTACAAATACTCCTCAAACATAAACAGAAGAAACTCAGCCAAACTCTTTCTATGAAGCCACAATAACCCTGATACCTAAACCACACAAAGACTCAAGAAAGAAAGATTACTTCAGACCAATTTCTCTTATGAACATTGATGAAAAGTGCTCAATAAAATACCCACGAGCTGAATCTAAGAACACATCAAAAACATCATCCACCATGATCAAGTAGACTTTATTCTGAGGATGCAGGGATGGTTCACTATAAAAAAGTGCATCAATGTAATCCACTATAGAAACAAACTAAAATAAAAAAAAATCACATAATCATCTCATTAGATGCTGAAAAAGTCTTTGACAAAATCAACACCAATTCATGTTAGAAATATTAGAGAGCTCAGGGATACAGTGCACATATTTAAACATAATCAAAGAAATATACAGTAGTATTTGCAGATGATATGATAATATAAATAAGCAACCCCAAAAATTATACCAGAGAACAACTCCAGCTGATAAACAGTTTCAGCAAAGTTGCTGTATATAAAATTAACCCAAACAAATCAGTAGCCCTCCCTTATGCAAATGATAAATTGGCTGAAAAAGAAATTAAAGAAACAATACCCTTTACAACAGCCATGACTAATATTAAATATCTTGGTGTAACTCTAACCAAGCAAGTGAAAGATATTTATGACAAGAACTTCAAGTCTCTGAAGAAAGTAATTGAAGAAGATAGTAGAAGAAAGAAAGTTCCGCCATGCACATGGATAGATAGGATTAACATAGTGAAAAATGGCCATTTCACCAAAAGCAATCTACAGACTCAATGTAATCTCCATAAAAATTCCACAATAACTTTTATAAACCTTGAAAGATAAATTCCAACTTTATATGGAAAAATAAAAATCCCAGGATAGCCAAAACAATCATGAACAACAAAAGAACTTTAGGAGGAACCATCATCCTTGACCTCAAGCTGTACTACAGAGTGATGGTGATAAAAACTGCATGGTATTGGTACAGAAATGAGCATGTTGATTAATGGAATCAAATCAAAGACCAAGAAATAAACCCACATACCTATACACACTTATTTTTGATGAGAAAAGCATACAATGGAAAAATGAAAGTATCTTCAATATATGATGCTGACCTAACTGGATGTCTACATGTAGAAGAATGAAAATAGATCCAGATTTATCACCCTGTAGGAAATTCAAGTCCAAGGATGGCAACATAAATCTGGATATACTAAATCTTATAGAATCTTATAGAAGAGAAATCTTATAGAGGAGAAAGTAAGAAATAGCCTTGAACACATTGGTTCAGGAAACAATTTCCTGAACAGAATACCATTTGCTCAGGCTCTAAGGTCAACAATTGATAAATGGCACCTCATGAAACTGCAAAGCTTCTGTAAGGCAAAGGACACTCTCCATAGGGCAAACATCATCTTACAGATTGGTAAATGATCTTCACTAACCCTACATTGCACAAAGGGCTAGTACTTAAAATGTGTTAAGGATGTAAGAAGTTATCCATGAACAAACCAAATTACCCTAATTAAAAAATGGTGTGCAGATCTAATCAGAAAATTCTCAACAGAGAAATCTCAAATGGCAGAGAAGCAATTAAAGAAATATTCAATATCCTCAGTCATCAGGGAAATACAACTAAAAATGACTCCGAGGTTCATTCTTAAATCATCAGAATGGCTAAGATAATTAGCTCAAGTGACAGCATATGCTGGAGAAGATGTGGAGAAAGAGGAGCAGTCCTCCACTGGTGATGGCAGTCTAAACTTTTACAACCACTCAGAAAATCAACCTTGTAGTTTCTCAGAAAATTGAAAATAAATCTACCTGAAGACCCAGCTATACCACTCCTGTGCACATAGCCAAAAGATGCTCTACTATCCCACAAAGACACTCGTTCAACTATGTTCATAGAAGCTTTATTCATAATCGCCAGAAACTGGAAACAACGTAAATGTTCCTCAGCTGAAGAATGGATAAAGAAAATGTGGTATATCTACAGAATGAAATTCTAACCAGCTATTAAAAACCAAGACATCATGAATTTTGCAGGCAAATGAGTGGATCTTGGGAATATTATCCTGAGAGAGGAAACACAGCCTCAAAAGGACATGCATGGTATGTACTCACTTATAAGTGGATATTAGCCATAAAATACGGGATATCCATGCTACACTCCACAGACTCAAAGAAACAAAACAAAAGGGTTGGTACAAGTGAGGAAGCTCAAATATCACTTAGAAAGGGGAGTAAAATAATCATAAGAGGCAAAAAAGGAAAGTAAGGGAAGTGGGTGGAAGAGGGAATGGTGAGGTGAAAGGAGGGGATTTAGGATCATGTGTGGGGAGGGAAAGGAGGGATAGCCAGATAGTCATGAGAATAAATTGAAATCTGCAAGAGCCTGAGGGAATGGACAATCAAAAATTGGCCCAACTGAGACTGATCCCATCAGCAAGCATCAATCCCTGACACTTAATGATACTCTAATTATGCTTGCAGACAGGAGTCTAGCATGGCTATCCACTGAAAGGCTCCACCCAGTAGCTGACTCAGACAGATGCAGATACCCACACCCAAACAGTGGATGGAGCTTGGGGACTGTTATGGAATAAATAGAAGGAAGGATTGTGGCTTATCAGGGGATAGGAACTCCACAGAAAGACCAACAGAATCAACTAAACTGGACTCTGGGGCTATCAGAAACTGCACCACTAACTAAGGGACATAAAAGGATGAACCTAGTCATCCCTGAATATATGTAGCAGATGTTCAGCTTGGTCTTCATGTGGGTCCTGAACAATGCTATCCCAAAAACTGTTGTCTGTACATGGGATATGTTCTTTTAGGTGGGCTCCCTTGTCTTGCCTCAGTGGGAAAGGATATGTCTAACTTTGCAGAGACTTGATGTACTACCACTGGGGGATATGCAGGGTAGCCCCCCTCACTTAGAAGAGAAGGTGAGGAGGTATAGGAAGAATTCTGGGAGAGAGTGACTGGGAACAGGGTAGGGAGTGGGATGCAAAGTGAAAAATAAAATTAATAATAATCATAAACAATTATTTGAATAAAGTTCAGGTAATTGAAGAAAGAAGATGAAGAAGCTATGATAAGATGGAAAGACCTCCCATGCTCAGAGACCAATAAGCTTAAAATAGTAAAAATGTTCACCCTACAAAAGCAATCTACAGATTCATTTCAATTCCCATCAAAATTCCAACACAATTCACAGGTCTTCAAAAGATAATTCACAGCTTAATATGGAAACACAAAAACTCCCAGGAAAGCTAAAACTACTGAATAATAAAAGAACTCTTAGAGTATCACCATCTCTGGTCTCAAAATTTACCACAAAGCTATAATAATAAAAATATCATGGTGTTGGAACAAAAATAGACACATTGATCAATGGAATCAATTTGAAGACCTAGACATAAATCCACACATCTATGGACACCTGATTTTTTTTTATTAAAAAGCTAGAAATATACTATGGGAAAAGAAAACATCTTCAACAAATGGATCAAACTGGATGGCTGCATGTAGAAGAATGGAAATACATCTTTGCTTATCATGCTTGGACAAAAGCCAACTCCAAATGGACCAAAGACCTCACCAGAAAACCAGAAACTCACCAGCAAACACTGAAACTAATAGAAGAGAAAATGAAGAATAATGTTGAACTTGTTGGCAAAGGAAAAGTATTTCTGCACACAACATTGTTAGCACAGGCACCAATATCAGCAAATAACAAATGAATCTCATGAAAATGAGAAGGACAGCATCATTTGGACAAAGCAGCCACCTGTAGAATTGGGAAAGCCTTTTTGTTTTTTAAACAACTATACATCCAAAGAGAGCTAGTATCATATATACATATATAGTAAAGAAGCTAGATATTAATAAAACAAGCAACTGAGTTTAAAAAGTGGGGTACAGGTCTAACAGAATTTTCAATAGAAGAAACTTAAAAGGTTGAGACACATTTAAACAAATGTTAAATGTTGTTAGGCTTTCGTCAAATGCAAATCAAAATTACTTTGAGATTTCATCTTACATTGGTCAGAATGGTTAAGAACGACAAAACAAGTGACAGGTCATGCTTCCAGATACTACTCTTGGGCCTATTCCCAAAAGATGCTTCATCCTATCACAAAGACACTTGCTCAACCATGTTCATTGTTTCTCTATCCATAATAGCCAAAATTAAAAAAGCCACAGATATCTATTAATGGATCAATAGATAAAGAAAAGGTGGTACACTCATTTAATAGAATATTAGTAATTCAGCTATTAAAAATAAAATCATGAAATTCTTAGGTAAATATATTGGGTTAGAAAAATCAGGGGTGCCTTCCAGTCCACACTGCACCAGCGCCGAGTCTCAGGCGCAGGGTCTGTGCACTCCCCCAAGGTCCTTACAGGTATCTCCAAGTGATCTTGGGACTACTGGTGAGTGGAACACAACATCTGTTCCAATCCAATCTCGTGGGACTTGACACAGCATCTGGGAGGCAGACAAAAGGCCAGACCAGGGCAGCGGGTGGGTCCCTTCCAGTCCACACCAGCACTGGGTCTCCTTGGGCGGGCGCAGGGTCTGTGCACTCTCCCAAGGCCCCTAGAGGACTCTCCAAGAGGTCTTGGGACCACTATTGAGTGGAGCACAACATCTGTTCCAATCCAATCTCTTGGGACTTGAGACAGCATCTGGGAGATAGACAAAGGACCAGACCAGGGCAGCGGGTCCCTTCTGGTCTGCACCAGCACCGGGTCTCCTCGGGCAGAGATGGCAGGAGGCAAGCCTAAGAACAGAAGCAACAGAAACCAAGGGTACTTGGCATCACCAGAACAAACTCTTCCACCATGGCAAGTCCTTGATATATCATCACACCGGAAAAGCAAGACATGGATCTAAAGTCACTCCTCATGATGATGATGGAGGACTATAAGTAGGAAATACAGGAAAACACTGATAAGCAACTAGAAGCAATTAAAGAGGAAAAACTTAGAGAGTTAAGGGAAACAATACCAAACAGGTGATGGAATTGAACAAAACCATCCAGGACCTAAAAATGGAAGTAGAAACAATAAAGAAAACCCAAAATGAGATAACCCTGGAGATAGAAACCATAGGGAAAAAAATCAGAAACCATAGATACGAGCATCAGCAACAGAATACAAGAGATAGAAGAGAGAATCTCAGGCGCAAAAGATTCCATAGGGAACATAGACACGACAATCAAAGAAAATGCTAAATGCAAAAAGATCCTAACTCAAAATATCAAAGAAATCCAGGACAAAATGAGAAGACCAAACTTATGGATAATAGGAGTAGATGAGAATGAAGATTTTCAAACTAAAGGACCGGCAAATATCTTCAACAGAGTCATAGAAGAAAACTTTCCAAACCTAAAGAATAAAATGCCCATAAACATACAAGAAGCCTACAGAAATCCAAATAGACAGGACCAGAAAAGAAATTCCTCCCGACACATAATAATCAGAACAACAAACACACTAAATAAAGAGAGAATATTAAAAGCAGTAAGGGATAAAGGTCAAGTAACATATAAAGGCAGGCCTATAAGAATTACTCCAGACTTCTCGCCAGAGACTATGAAAGCCAGAAGGTCCTGAATAGATATTATATAGACACTAAGAGAACACAAATGTCAGCCCAGGCTACTATACCCAGCAAAAATCTCATTTACCATAGATGGAGAAACCAAAGTATTCCAGGACAAAATCAAATTCACACAATATCTTTCCATGAATCCATCCCTTCAAAGGATAATAAAGGGAAAACCCCAACACAAGGACCCAAACTACACCCTAGAAAAAGTAAGAAAGTAATCCTTCAACAAACCTAAAAGAAGACAGTCACAAGAACAGAATTCCAACTCTAAAAACAAAAATGACAGGAAGCAACAATTACTGTTCCTTAATATTTTTTTAATATCAATGGACTCAATTCCCCAATAAAAATACATAGACTATCAGACTGGCTACACAAACAGGACCCAACGTTTTGCTGCTTACAGGAAACACACCTCAGGAAAAAAGACAGACACTACCTCATAGTGAAAGGCTGGAAAACATTTTTCCAAGCAAACTCTCCGAAGAAACAAGCTGGAATAGCTATTCTAATGTCGAATAAAATAGACTTTCAACCGAAAATTACCAAAGAAGACAAAGAGGGGCACTTCATACTCATCAAAGGCAAAATCTTCCAAGAGGAACTCTCAATTCTGAATATCTATGCTCCAAATGCAAGGGCAGCCACATTCATTAAAGAAACTTTAGTAAAGCTCAAAACACACATTGCATCTCACACAAAAATAGTGGGAGACTTCAACACCCCACTCTCATTAATGGACAGATCCTGGAAACAGAAACTAAAGAGAGACACAGTCAAACTAACAGAGGCTATGAACAAATGGATTTAACAGATATCTACAGAATATTTCATCCTAAAACAAAAGGATATACCTTTTTCTCAGCACCTCATGGCACTTTCTCCAAAATTGACCATATAATTGGCCACAAAACAGGCCTCAACAGATTCAAAAATATTGAAATTGCCCCATGCATTCTATCAGATCACCATGGACTAAGCCTGTTCTTCAATAACAACATAACTAGCAGAACACCAACATTCACGTGGAAACTGAACAACATTCTACTCAATTATACCTTGGTCAAGGAAGAAATAAAGAAAGAAATTAATGTCTTTCTAGAGTTTAATGAAAATGAAGCCACAACATACCCAAACTTATGGGACACAATGAAAGCATTCCTAAGAGGTAAACTCATAGCTCTGAGTTCCTACCAAAAAAAAAAAAAAAACCAACAACAACAAAAAAAAAAACAACCTGGAGAGAGCATACACTAGTATCTTGACAGCACATTTACAAGCTCTAGAACAAATGGAAGCAAATTCACCTAAGAGGAGTAGGTGGCAAGAAATAATGAAACTCAGGTGTTAAATCAACCATTTGGAAACAAAAAGAACTATTCAAAGAATCAATCAAACCAGGAGCTGGTTCTTTTAGAAAGTCAACAAGATAGATAAACCCTTAGCCAGACTCACTAGAGGGCACAGGGATAGCATCCTAATTAACAAAATCAGAAATGAAAACAGAGACATAACAACAGATCCTGAGGAAATTCAAAACACCATTAGATCCTCTACAAAAGACTATATTCAAAAAAAATGGAAAATCTAGATGAAATGGACAACTTTCTAGAGTGATACCAAGTACCAAAGTTAAACCAGGATCAGATTAATGACCTAAACAGTCCTATATCTCCTAAAGAAATAGAAGAAGTCATTAATAGTCTCCCAACCAAAAAAAGCCCAGGACCAGATGGGTTTTGTGCAGAGTTCTATCAGACCTTCAAAGAAGACCTAATTCCAGTTAATCTCAAACTATTCAACAAAATAGAATCTGAAGGAACACTACCCAATTCATTCTATGAAGCCACAATTACTCTGATACCTAAACCACATAAAGACACAACAAAGATAGAGAACTTCAGACTTCCCTTATGAATATCGACGCAAAAATACTCAATAAAATCCTTGCTAACCGAATCCAAGAACATATCAAAACGATCATCCGTCAAGATCAAGTAGGCTTCATCCCAGGAATGCAGAGATGGCTTAATATATAGAAATCCATCAACATAATATACCATATAAACAAACTCAAAGATAAAAACCACATGATCATCTCCTTAGATGCTGAGAAAGCATTTGACAAAATCCAACACCCGTTCATGATAAAAGTCTTGGAAAGATCATAAATTTAAGGCCCATACCTAAACATAATAAAAGCAATCTACAGCAAACAAGTGGCCAACATCAAACTAAATGGAGAGAAGCTGGAAGCAATTCCACTAAAATCAGGACTACACAAGGCTGCCCACTTTCTCCCTACCTATTCCATATAGTACTTAAAGTCCTAGCCAGAGCTATTCGACAACAAAAGGAAGTCAAGGGGATACAAATTGAAAAGGAAGAAGTCAAGTTATTGCTATTTGCAGATGATATGATAGTATATATAAGTGACCCCCAAAAATCCACCAGAGAACTCCTAAACCTGATAAAAAGCTTCAGTGCAGTAGCTGGATATAGAATTAACTCAAACAAATCAATGGCCTTTCTCTATACAAATGATAAATGGGCTGAGAAAGAGATCAGGGAAACAACACCCTTCACAATAGTCACTAACAATATAAAATATCTTGGTGTGACTCTAATGAAGGAAGTGAAAGATCTGTATGATAAGAACTTCAAGTCTCTGAAGAAAGAAATTGAGGAAGATCTCAGAAGATGGAAGGATCTCCCGTGCTCATGGATTGGCAGGATCAATATAGTATAAATGGCTATCTTGCCTAAAGAAATCTATAGATTCAATGCAATCCCCATCAAAATTCCAACTCAATTCTTCAATGATCTAGAAAGGACAATTTGCAAGTTCATCTGGAATAACAAAAAACATAGGCTAGCAAAAACTCTTCTCACCAATAATAGAACCTCTGGTGGAATCACCACGCTTGACCTCAAGCTGTACTACAGAGCAATTGTAATAAAAACTGCATGGTACTGGTACAGCAACAGGTAGATCAATGGATTAGGATCGAAGACCCAGAAATGAATCCACACACCCATGGTCACCTGATCTTTGACAAGGGAGCTAAAACTATCCAGTGGAAAAAAGACAGCATTTTCAACAAATGGTGCTGGCACAACTGGCAGTTATCATGTAGAAGACTGGGAATTGATCCATTCTTATCTCCCTGTACTAAGGTCAAGTCTAAGTGGTTTAAGGAACTCCACATAAAACCAGAGACACTGAAACTTATAGAGGAGAAATTGGGGAAAAGCCTCGAAGATATGGGCACTGGGGAAAAATTCCTGAATAGAACAGCAAAAGCTTGTGCTGTAAGATCAAGAATTGACAAATGGGACCTCATAAGGTTGCAAAGCTTCTGTACGGCAAAAGATACTGTCAATAAGACAAAAGGGCCACCAACAGATTGGGAAAGGGATCTTTACCAATCCTAAATCAGATAGGGGACTGATATCCAATATATATAAAGAACTCAAGAAGGTGGACACCAGAAAATCAAATAACCCCATTAAAAAGTGGGGCACAGACTTAAACAAAGAATTCACAACTGAGGAATACCGAATGGCTGAGAAGCACCTGAAAAGATGTTCAACATCCTTAATCATCAGGGAAATGCAAATCAAAACAACCCTGAGATTCCACCTCACACCAGTCAGAATGGCTAATATCAAAAATTCAGGTGACAGCAGATGCTGGCGTGGATGTAGAGAAAGAGGAACACTGCTCCATTTTTGGTGGGACTGCAAGCTTGTACAACCATTCTGGCAATCAGTCTGGTGGTTCCTCAGAAAATTGGACATAGTACTACAGGAAGATCCTGCAATATGTCTCCTGGACATATATCCAGAAGATGTCCCATCTGGTAATAAGGACACATGTTCCACTATGTTCATAGCAGCCTTATTCACAATAGTCAGAAGCTGGAAAGAACCCAGATGTCCCTCAACAGAGGAATGGATACAGAAAATGTGGTACATTTACACAATGGAGTACTACTCAGCTATTAAAAACAATGAATTTATGAAATTCCTAGGCAAATGGATGGATCTGGAGGGTATCATCCTGAGTGAGGTAACCCAATCACAAAAGAACTCACTGATAAGTGGATATTAGCCCAGAAACCTAGACTACCCAAGATACAATTTGCTAAACACATGAAACTCAAGAAGAATGAAGATCAAAGTGTGCAGACTTCGCCCCTTCCTAGAATTAAGAACAAAGCACACATTGAAGGAGTTACAGAGATCAAGTGTGTAGCTGAAACAAAAGGATGGACCAACCAGTGACTGCTGCAGCCAGGGATCCATCCCTTTACCAGCTACCAAACACAGACACTATTGCATATGCCAGCAAGATAGTGCTGAAAGGGCCCTGATATAGCTGTCTCGTGGGAGGCTATACCAGTGCCTGGCAAACACAGAAGTGGATGCTCACAGTCAGCTATTAGATGGAACACAGGGTTCCCAAGGGAGGATCTAGAGAAAGTACCCAAGGATCTGAAGGGGTCTCCAACCCTATAGGTGGAAGAACAATATGAACTAACTAGTACCCCCAGAGCTCATGTCTCTAGCTGCATATATAGCAGAAGATGGCCTAGTCTTGGTCTAACAATGTTTATATGCCCCAGTACAGGGGAATGCCAGGGCCAAGTAGTGGGATTGGGTGGGTACGGGAGCAGGGCAGGGGGAGGGTATAGGGGACTTAAGGGATAACACTTGAAATGTAAGTGAAGAAATTATCTAATAATAAATAAATAAATAAATAAATAAATAAATAAATAAATAAATAAATAAAAAAGAAAAAAAAAAAAAGAAGATGGCCTAGTTGGCCATCATTGAGAAGAGAGGCCCCTTGGTCATGCAAACTTCATATGCCCCAGTACAGGGGAAAGCCAGGGCCAATATGTGGGAGTGGGTGGGTAGGGGATCAGGTTGGGGGATGGGGGAGGGTTTAGGGGACTTTCGGGATAACATTTGAAATGTAAATGAAGAAAATATCTAATACAAATTGAAAAAAAAAAAAAAGAAAAATCAGGGACTGAAGAAATGGCTTAGCACTTAAGAACACGGATATTCCAAATTCTGAGTTCAAATCTCAGTAAGCACATGGTGGCTCACAACCATCCAGAATGTGATCTGACACCCTCCTCTGGTTTGTGTGAAGATAGCTACAGTGTACTTACATATTTATATATTGCAATAAACAAATCTTAAAAAATAAGAACACAGAAAAAATTATACTGTGTGAGGAAACCCAGAACCAGAAAGGTAAATATGGTATGTATTCATTTATAATATTAGCAGATAAGTCAATGATAACCAAGATACAATCAGCAGAATCCTAGTGGATAGGTATAGAGGAAGGAGCTGGAGGGAGCAGATATATCTCTTTAGGGAAGGGGAATAGAATAGATGATTTTAGATGGATAGGGTTGGTGGAACGAGAGGATCAAGGAAGGGCTTAAGTGGTTGTGGGAGGAAATACAGTAAGAGGAGATTAAAAATTAAGGAGCATTTGTATAGAAACCTACTGCAATAGAAATTTCCTAAAATACATACATATATGAAGACAATCTAAACAAAATCACCAAATAGTGGGGAAGAGAGAGTTCCAATTGGCTATCTCTTGTCATGAAACAAAACTTCTAGTACCAGGATTGGGTTACATCTAATTGAGATTTTGGCCAAAGGCATCACATGGAAATTCCCAAACAACTTAGGCTGTTGCCAAGACTATGGATTGTTCTTCATAAACCAAGAGCAAGTCCCATTGCTGATGGCAACACTACATAACTCCTTAAACATGGAGATGCCATGAAGGTGCCTACATAAAGCATCCACATCTACATTCTAGTGTCTTTGTTACAAGAAGGTACTCTGAATGCTACCAAAAGAGGAATATAAAAGTCAAACCACAAAACCTTTGATCTACAATGGTGTAATGTTTGTGAGATATGCTAAGGCAACAGTGGCACAGAGCTTGTGGTGGTAATAAACCAATAACTGATTTACTTAAGGCCCATTCTAAGAGATGCAACCCATACCTAACTCCGCTTGGCTGACCAAGAATCAGACACTAGATAGTTCAGGGACATAAGGTAAAACCAAAAAATACTTGTCTAAAATATGTAGTGATAAAATGACTCAATGATATTCTGCTATATAGAAGTTTGCTCCTGCTGCAGGGAGGGAGGGAGGGAGGGAGGGGATGAGGGAGAAAGGGAGAAAGAGAAAAAGAGAGAGGGTGAGGGAGAACTTAGCTCTAAGTGGGCTGCCTCCTCCATTCAGAGGTCAGGAAAAGAGACAGAAGGAGTCCCTGCATATAACTAAGGTTATATGCACAGAGACCGTGCAGGTCTGTACCATGTCCTCATCAAATATATTCTAGCTTCCAGTTTAGTGTTTTTGTGGGATTTCTGAGTGTGCAAATGAGAGAGTCTCTAAATCCTTCTCTTAGGTTTGTTTCGTTCTGTGGATTCATCCTGTCCAACTTTAATGTGACAGTTTTTGCTTTATCTTATTATATTTTGTTTTGTTATATTTTCTAAAATGAATAGATGAATGCACTAATGAAATCCCAGTCACTAGAGGAAGGGTTAACAACTAAATTGTCAATTATACCTGCCGTAAAAGGGAAAATTAGTTTTCTCCAATGCAGTGACATTGGACTTATCAACTCCTCCAGGGCAGGACTCATGTTCAAGAACAGTTGATCGACATATAATGACCTCCATAGTTTTGCTTTTGTATGTTTATGGTTTTATTTGATTACAGTTTGCTGGGGGGGGAGGTTCTCTCTCTGTTTGGGTGTTTATTTTATTTTATTGGATTTCGGAGTTTTGTTGTGTTTGGTTTTGTTCTTGTTTGTTTAGAGAAAGAACTTAAAGTTGGGTGGGTAGAGAGAGGATCTAGACGACTTGTGGTAGGGGAAAACTACGATCAAAATAAATTTAATTTAAATATTATTTTAAATAGTGATACATATAATAAAGAAATAAAATATGTTATGGGAACCTCATCTCCAACTGTTCTTTAAAATTGGATATTAATTTTTTTATCTTTGTTATTCTTAGTTTCAGTTTCTGACAGGAGAGCTTTTTATAATTCCACATGAACTGAGTTAAAACAACAGGAAGGCAGCAAAGAAGTCTTTTGAGGAAGGGGGCGCTGTTTCCTGTTAGATCAGAGGAGTTTACTAGGAGTGGAGTGGGAAGGGACAGGTTGACAGAGCCAGCGGCTAAGCAGCGCTTCCTGCACTTCAGGTTCTTGGGAGAACTCCTGGAGTCTCTGGGCAGACAAGAGGAGACAGACCAGGCTGGCAGGCATCGCATTGCTGCTGCAGCATCCTCCTGCAGACAGTGGATTCCTCCCTGACCTCCCCAGGAAACTCAGATCTTTTCTGTGGCCCGCCAGGTAAGATAAAGATTGCTGTTGGAAGTCCTATTATCTAGCTTGCAAGGAAACATACCTCTGCTGAATTCGCAGGTGTGACCACAGTGTGAATTCCTTAAGCTCTAAAACAGGGGATTGGGTGCATTTACGTTTTCCTAGGAGTCAAGAGGCTTCTGCATAGCACTTTGATGTATTATTCAGTGGACTGGAATCTGATTTCCACAGGTGGAGAGAAGAGCTTGGGACACTGTAGCTACTTCCTATGGACCTCATTTCTCCTTAAAGCTATACCTCCAGAACTGTAATCTGTGTTTTCAATTCTGTCTCCAGAGTCCTGCCGACAACGAGCAGAGTAGCAGCGGGGAACGCCCCCTCCGGGGCACATCCAGAGAAAGGCTGTGACACTCAGGCAGTGCCTGGGTGCAGATCCCTGTAAACGCGGGTGTATAAACCTCGAGTTTCGCGGGGCTGCTGAGTGGAATCCTGGTGGTCGCCTGCTCTCCAGCCCTCTCCAAGATGCATAACTTAACGCTTTTCGAGTCTGGAGGGGACAACGTGTCTTGCGGCGGCTCATCTTTGGACTGTCCCAACGGCTCCAGCCTGGGGCCTCTGCCGCTACCTCAGCCACTGGCGGTAGCAGTGCCTGTCGTCTACGGGGTAATCTGCGCCGTGGGACTGGCGGGCAACTCTGCGGTGCTGTACGTACTGCTGCGCACGCCGCGCATGAAGACTGTCACCAACGTGTTCATCCTCAACCTGGCTATCGCCGATGAGCTCTTCACCCTCGTGCTGCCCATCAACATCGCGGACTTCCTGCTGAGGCGCTGGCCCTTCGGGGAGGTCATGTGCAAGCTCATTGTAGCCGTCGACCAGTACAACACTTTCTCTAGCCTCTACTTCCTCGCCGTCATGAGCGCAGACCGCTACCTGGTGGTCCTGGCCACAGCGGAGTCGCGCCGGGTGTCCGGGCGCACTTACGGTGCAGCGCGTGCTGTCAGTCTGGCGGTGTGGGGGCTGGTGACGCTGGTCGTGCTGCCCTTTGCGGTATTCGCTCAGCTGGACGAGGAGCAGGGTCGGCGCCAGTGCGTGCTGGTCTTCCCGCAGCCCGAGGCCTTCTGGTGGCGTGCCAGCCGTCTCTACACACTAGTGTTGGGCTTTGCCATCCCGGTGACCACCATCTGCGCTCTCTATACCACTCTGCTCTGCCGACTGCGCGCTATCCAGCTAGACAGCCACGCCAAGGCCCTGGATCGTGCCAAGAAGCGCGTGACCTTGTTGGTGGCGGCGATTCTGGCTGTGTGCCTCCTCTGCTGGACGCCTTATCACCTGAGTACCATAGTGGCCCTCACCACCGACCTCCCTCAAACGCCACTGGTCATTGGCATCTCTTATTTCATCACCAGCCTGAGCTATGCTAACAGCTGCCTCAACCCTTTCCTCTACGCCTTCCTGGACGACAGCTTCCGCAGAAGCCTCCGGCAACTGGTGTCATGCCGCTCAGCCTGATGCCCTTTCCACCTCTTTCCACCGCAGGCAGCACTGCCAGCTAGGTTCAGGGGAATTCTGGGAGTGTGGTTCCCAAGCGCAGCCCTGAAATCATGAGGCCACTTCCAGGCATTCAGTACCGCAGGCCCTACCCAGGACTGATGCAGGATTTGCCTGGCCTGGAGGTGAGGCTGGTGTGTAGCGTGCCTGAGGACAGCTTGGGCTAGCTGAGGGCAGGGCTTGACACCTGAACTTAGGGTGAATGGTGGGGCAGTGTTGCTGGAACGTGATTCTAACTCTTTCTGTATTTCACTGTGAGTAGGCTCCTAGGATGTCCCAGGCATCTCCCCCTCAGCGTTAGCCTGTGTATTTTGCTTCTTTGCTTTCCACCACGGATGACCTCCCTGGTAAACAGCCTGGCCTGATGCTTCTTAGGTACACTCTAACTGCCTGGCCACGCCTCACTGGAGATGTGTGTGTGTGTGTGTGTGTGTGTGTGTGTGTATGTATGTTAGAGTAGAGGCGGGGTGTGGTGGTGGTGGTGAAGGGGGCTAGAACCTAGCTATGACTGACAAGAATAGAGATAATCACCTACTCAGTATGCCCCATCTTTCTTCGTTTTACCTGCAGATCTATATCGCCCTAAAAAGACTTTAACAGAGGCTGCAAAAGCCAAGAGTGCAGAGAAATCACCAGAGAGTGAGGTTCCAGCTCCCTCTAGAGGAGTCAGGTGTCCAGAAAGTTTCTGAGCTGCTTTTGCACAGGGTGGTGCACCAGCCAACAGCTCTTTAAATCTTGGTCCTATGTAGCTTCTATAAAGTAGTCCAAAATTTCCTTCCTGCCTCCTAGCCTTCACAGGCTTCCCATACAACTTAGACCATTTCCTTGTAACTGTGTACAGTTTTTCTGGACCAAGAACTTTGTAAATAATGCATATATCTTATTCTCACAGTCTATTTAACTTAGAGGAATATAAGAAATAACAGAGGAGACCTGCTCCAACTATGGCTCCCCTTCCCTGAGTACTCTTCCAGGACCTCCCTTCAGTAAGATCCAAGTACAGGAAACGCCTTGCATCCCTGGCTTTTTCTTGTCTGGACACTTAGCTATGCTCTAACCACAAGGAACATCTAAACTTTGTCCAATTCTAGAGGCCTGGGGAACATCTGTTTCTGATTACCCACAGGGATCAGTCAGCATCTACTTTTCTCTCTTTAATCCCTACTTATGGAAGAGGAATCTGCAATTCACACTGCAGACAGGAGGCCCGGAGTAACCACACTCGTCAATGACAACATCTTTTAAACGATATGTTTAAGATGATCCCCAGGAAGAAATGATATAATTTTCAAGTATCTTTTTTCCTATGGGAAAGTTTGGTTATATGTGGTACCAGACTCTTGCCAGCAGACTTTGTTTACATAGTTTGGCATGAAAGCCAATTTCTCAGTTATTTGTATTCAATGTTCCCTTCAAAAATAGGTGTAAGGGAAATACTCTCTCTTGCAAGAGGAAGGCTAAATTTCCCTCTGATTTTGGTGTATGAGAATTGATTGGTTCCTTAGATGTCAGAGTTGTGGGAAGAATGAGATAATTTTCAAGTATAAACTGAGAAAGTTAATTTAGAGGCTGTGTGTCTTCAGTGCAAATAACAGTAAATTGTCTAAAAGTTGTCCACCAGTCATGCACTTGAACCATGGTCATCATAGCCTCAGAACGGGCCTCTGATGTGGCTTTCAGAAGTGATTGGAATGTGTTCATAGGCTTCAAATTTCTGGGAAGCACTCCACAGACATTTCTTTTAAAACCTAAATTTTGTATGATTTTCTGTAATTTTTCCAAATTAGGATTTTAAGTTGAGCAATGTGTAGATCGTCCAGGGTGATAATAAAGGATGCAGTGGAGCTTTGGACACAGATGCAGCCAAACACTATCACATTAATTGGAAACTCATTCTCTATACATGCAGCAGCAATATAGATAAGAAGGAGGTCCTGGTAGTTTGTCTGCCATGCTATTGCTGCTAGAGATAGGTTTATGTCTGTCTTGCAGTCTCTGGATGCTGCAGGAAAAAACACAAGAGAGATCTAAGTGTATCCATCACAGCTCAGTACAGACTGGAAGTCTAGTTTTCATGAAGAGGATTCAATATCAGTGTCACACTGGCTTTCTAAAGCACATGGTGATCACTGTAAAACCAAATGGCTATCATCTTTCTGTGAGCATTTGGGCAGTATGTTTTATACATAACCTTTTATCTCTTAAGTAAAACATAGAACAAATAAACAAGTCACATAGTAGGAAAATTTGTAATTCCATAGTTCTTACAGTCTTGGTGTAAACTATGTTGTTTTAACACTTCTAATATCTAAAAGTGTGAATTTGGTTTTACTTATTTTAGCATAATTGTATAAAGTAGGTTTAATGCTTTCTCAAGAAATGCAGCAATTTGCTAATTGACTGCAGAAGATCCCATTCTAAAATAAAAGTGGAAACATTCTGTGTGACAAGTGTATATTGTGTTTCAAAAAAAAAAAACCCTACCAAAAATAAAATATAAACAATCGCAACAACAGCCACTTACCTCTGAAAAACAAAACAACTAAACAACCAATCAAACAAACAAACAAACAAACAAAAAAGAGGACTCTTATGCCATACAATGGGTTTGTATCACATGAATAGAAAGCTAAAACAAGCAATGCCAAGAGATAAGAGTGGAGAAAGATTTCCTGCAACAGGTGAGTGGGCTTGAGAAGTGGTACCAGGCCAGGCTTTCATTGGAACTGGGAACTGCAGGGGTTTTATTCAGAAGCCTATAGATATGCATAAGAGAAAGCACTTCAGGGACAAGCACATCTGAGCATACTCAGAGGGATGCAACTGAGCATGCTCAGTTAAAGGTTATACTTTATTTTATTTTTAAAATTTGCTTTATTCATTCACATTCCAAATGTTGCTCCCCTTCCCAGTCTTCCCTCCACGAGTTCTTGAGTTCTTCACCTCATCCACTCTCCCCTTTGTGCCTTCAGTCTTTCCACTAACTCTTCCTTAGGGATCCCAACATCACTCCAATGGTTGGCTGTAAGCATCTGCATGTGTCTCAGTAAGCTGCTGGTAGAGCCTCTCAGAGGACAACCATGCTAGGCTCCTGTTTGCAAGCACAGCATGGCATCAGTAATAGGGTCAGGGTTTGATGTCTGCCCATGGGATGGATCCCAAGTTGGTCCGGTCACTGGATGGCCTTTCCTTTAGTCTCTGCTCCATTTTTTTGTCCTTGTATTTTCTTTAGACAGGAGCAATTCTGGATCAAAAAGTTTGAAGGTAGGTTGGTGACTCCAACCCTCCACTGGAGGCCCTGTCTATCTACTGGAGGAGAACTCTTCAGATTTCATCTCCCCATGATTGGGCATTTTGGCTAAGGTCATTCCCATAGAGTCCTGGGAAACTCTTACATTTGGGAGCCCCCTAGAGATTGCCCTAGACCCCCACTCTCTCAGATGCAAATTTCCATTTATTCTCCTGACCCTCTGGGCTTTTCTTCTGTCTCCCCCTCTAAAAACACCACCACACCTTATCCTGTCCCATTTCTCTTCCCTCTTCTCTCTCCCACTCTTTCTATGCCTCCCATGATTATTTTGTTTCCCCTTCTATGTGGGATTGAAACATCCTCACTTGGACCTTCCTCCTTGTTAAACTTGAAGAGGGGAAATGGTAGGCCAGAATACATCTGGGCACATTCATCTTACATGGTAAATACTTGGTGAACAATATTCCTGGGTGTGCTCAGCTTGCATTGTGGGTAGTGGGGTGGTCAGCACTGTAGTTGCACTGCAGTACTGGGCCATAACTAAAGCACAAGAGATATTCCCAGAAATCTCCTTTCTAAGTAGGCTTTAGCTATGGCCAATGACATTGACAAGTTCAAGGTGAGATAATGTAGGAACCACAACATCATTTAATTGCTAAGTTTTGAAAATATTTTCTTTATGGGAAAGTCATACAATTAGTAAGCAGAGGAAAAAAATGAAGAGTGAAATCTCCATATACATCTTTTTATTGGTTATTTTATTTATTTACATTTCAAATGTTATCCCCCTTCCCAGTTTCCCCTCCACAAGCCCCTGATCCCCTACTCCCTCCCTCTGCCTCTATGAGGGTACTCTGCCACTGCCCACCCATTCCTGCCACAGCAGCCTGGTATTCCCCTATTCTGTGTCATCAAGCCTCCACTGGACCAAGGGGTTCCCCTCCCTGTGATGCCAGATAAGGCAATCCTCTGCTACATATACAGCTGCAGCCATGGTTTCTCCCTGTGTACTCTTTGGTTGGTGGTTTAGCCCCTAGTAGCTCTGGGGAATCTGGTTGGTTGATATTGTTGTTCTTCCTATGAGGTTGAAAATCCCTTCACCTCCTATAGTCCATGCCCTAACTTCCCCATTGGGGTTCTCGTGCTCAGTCCAATGTTTGTTTGTGTACATCCACATCTGTATTGGTCAGGATCTAGCAGAGCCTCTCAGGAGACAGCTATATCAGGCTCCTGTCAGCAAGTACTTCTTGGCATCCACAATAGTGTCTCGGTTTTGTGTCTGCATGTGGGATAGATCCCCAGATCTCTGGATAGTCTTTCCTTCAGTCTCTGCTCCACTTTTTGTCCTTGTATGCCATTTAGACAGGAGCAATTCTGGGTTAAACTTTTGGAGATGGGTGGGTGGCCACATCCCTCAACCAGGAGGACCATGTGTAACCTCTGGATATGGTCACGACAGGTTATCGCTCCCCTTTGTAGGGTATTTTGGCTAATGTCATCCTTGTAGGGTCCTGGGAGGCTTTTGCTTTCCTGGCATCAGGGACTTTCTGGTTGCTACCGCCAGTTCCTCATCCTCCACTGCTATACACTTCTCTTCAATTTGCTTACTCTCTGTACATCTCCTCCATCTCCTCCAATGCCTGATTCTTCCCCTCTTCCTCCCTTCCCTTCTTCTCTTCCTCCCAAGTCCTTCCCACTCTTTATTTCCCTTAATTATTTTGTTCCTTCTTCTAAGTAGGAAGGAATCATCCACTCTTTGGTCTTTCATCCTCTTGAGCTACATGTGGTCCATGTGTTGTATCATGGGTATTCTATGCTCTTTGCCTAATATCTACTTATCAGTGAGTACATACCATGTGTGTTCTTTTGTGACTGAGTTACCTCACTTGGGATGATATTTTCTAGATCCATCCATTTACCTGTGAATTTCATGAAGTCATTGTTTTTAATAGCTGAGTAGTATACCACTGTGTACATGTACCACATTTTTTTTATCCATTGCTCTTTGAGGGACATCTGGGCTATTTCCAGCTTCTGGCTATTATAAATATGGCTGCTATGGACATAGTAGAGCATGTTTCCTTATTACATGTTGGAGCATCTTCTGGGAGTGGTATATGCCCAGAAGCGGTATAGCTAGGACCTCAGGTACAACTATGCCCAATTTTCTAGGAACTGCCAAACTGATTTCCAGAGTGGTTGTACTAGCTTGCAATCCCAGCAACAATGGAAGAGTGTTCCTCTTTCTCCACATCCTTGCCAGCATCTGCTGTTGCCTGAGTGTTTGGTCTTAGCCATTCTAACGGGTGAGGGGGCATCTCAGGGTAATTTTGATTTGCATTTCCCTGATGACTAAGGATGTAGAACATTTCTTTAGGTGCTTCTAGTGATCGTTGCTTCCTGTTATTTTCGTTGTTAGAGGTGGAATTATGTTTGTGTGGCTATCTTCTTTGGGGTTTGATGAAAGAAGATTACTTTCTTGACTTTTCTTGGGTGCACTTTCCCTCCTTGTATTGGTGTTTTCCATCTATGATCCTTTATGTGGCTAGATTTGTGGAGAGATATTGTGTAAATTTGGTTTTGTTATGGAATTTCTTGGTTTCTCCATCTATGGTAATTGAGAGTTTTGCTGGGTATAGTAGGCTGGACTGGCATTTGTGTTCTTTTAGGGTCTGTATGACGTCTGCCCAGGCTCTTCTAGCTTTCATAGTCTCTGTTGAGAAGTCTGGTGTAATTCTGATAGTTCTGCCTTTATATATTACTTGACCTTTTCCTTTACTGATTTTGATATTCTTTTTTGTTTTGTGCATTTGGTGTTTTGATTATTATGTGGTTGGAGGAATTTCTTTTCCAATCTATTTGGAGTGCTGTAGGCTTCTTGTATGTTCATGGACATCTCTTTGTTTAGGTTAGGGACATTTTCTTCTATAATTTTGTTGAAGATATTCACTGGCCTTTTAAGTTGGGAATCTTCACTCTCATCTATACCTATTATCCTTAGGTTTGGTCTTCTCATTCTGTCCTGGATTTCCTGCATGTTTTACGTTATTAGCTTTTTGCATTTTTCATTTTCTTTGACTGTTGTGTCAATGTTTTCTATAGTATCTTCTGTACCTGAGATTCTCTCTTCTATGTCTTGTATTCTGTTGGTGATGTTTGCATCTATGACTCTCGATCTCTTTCCTAAGTTTTCTAACTGCAGGGTTGTCTCCCTTTGTGATTTCTTTATTGTTTGTATTTTCCTTTTTAGATCCTGAACAGGTTTGTTCAATTCCTTCAACTGTTTGGTTGTATTTTCCTGTAATTCTTTTAGGGGTTTTGTGTGTGTGTGTGTGTGTGTGTGTGTGTGTGTTTCCTCTTTAAGGGTTTCTATCTGTTTACCCATGTTCTCCTCTATATAAACCAGAGCAAACTCCAGTATGGATAGGTGTTGGGGTCCGGACCACCTGTGGTCCCCCCATAATCAGACTGAGTTCCCCGGAAGACGGACTGGGGCTGGAACGAGACTGGGGTGGGGGAGAAATGGGCGCCAAGATGAATCACTCCATTCAAAGCTCTCGTTTTAATTAGGATTCTTCCTTGGTTTTAAGAGGGAAGGCCCCGCCCCCAGTCAGTTCAGAGCAGGTGCCTGGAATTATGGCAGGAAACCTGAAACACTGTGGGATGTCCCAGCTGTAAGCAGGTGAACTAGGTGGAGCCAAGGTCCAGGGAGCTGTGGAATGTCTTGGTAGGAAGCACTTCCTGGGAGGGGCACAGCAGATGGGGCAGCTGGATTCCAGAGTAGCTCAGGTGTGGTTTAGCAAGACAATGGAAACCAGTCTTGGCTGGAGAACCACACTGTATGTGGCTTCTTGTGGCATGCCCTCAATGGGCACCAGGTCTGAACTCTGGAGGCTACAGATAGGGGATCTGGATACCATGAGACCTGTGAAGCTGTAGACTAGACCAAAGAAGGGAGCACGAAGAAGGGAGCTGGGTACTAAATTTCATTCTTAGCCAAAGAGTGTATCCCCTGAGAAGTTGACCACACTCTAGGGGAAGACCGCACATCTAAGAATATTTAGATAGGATAAAATGGCCTTGATGGGGAAAAAAAGAGGGCACAAAGTTGGGTAGATAGAGAAGTGGAGATACTTCTGTGAAGAGTTGAAGAGGGAAAGGTGAGTATGATCACGACACGTTGTGTGGAAATCTTAAAACTAATAAAACAAAAATATTGCTATTGATACCTCTGCTGTCTCTCACCCATTTCTTTTCTGTACATTTAGAACACCTGTTTCCTTTTTACTATAGTAGGGTTTCAGAGAAATAATAATGAATATTAGATGGATATCATCATTAAAAATACATGTGCAAATAAATATGTCTCTGTGTGTCTGTGTGGGTGCAGTTATTGTATATTTGCCAAAATCTGGATAAGCGTGGAAAACTCAAAAGAAACCTATCACTCAGAAGACAGAATCCAACAGAATCCAAAGCTCAGAAAATGTCTGGAAATGGCACAAGCTTCAGTAGTCTGAAATGTTCTCTGACATTAAATGCTCAGAACTTACTTCTAGGTAAGATATTTCTAGGTCATTGCCAAGACGTAATGCCCTACCTGTAGTAGAGCAGAATCTCTGTATTATCTCCTCAGCCCACCTCAGGCACAATAGACAAGACACATGTCCTGTCCAGATGTGACAGGCTGCCCTTGATAAGGTCTCCAGGTGACATGTGACATCAGAATTTCTAGTGCATGAACCCTGAGCTCCAGAATGAGACATGAAAGGAAGAAAGTCATGCAGGTGACACACAATCACGTGAACAAGAAAATAAATGCTGCTGCAACAGTATGAAGATAGCACCTCCAAAGCTCATGTGAGATGTCATCCCATGTGCATCCCATGGGTACTGAAAGATGAGACATCCTGGAGGAGACAGGGCAAACACCTATATAAACTTATTTTATAGTAATAAGCTAATGTCTTTTTTATATTATGTATACTAGAATCTAAAGTATGAAATAATACTGTTTAGGCACCTGGTAGCAGCTTTTCTTGGTTCACCTTTTAAAATCTTTTTTTTTTTTTTTTTACCTTTTAAAATCTTATGGGATTATTTTTTCTTATTGGAATGCTTCAAAGCTCTGTGTTTTCTTTATTACTATGTTTTATATAAACATTTTCCCAAATAATATTGTTTGTGAATATAGTCTATGCTCAATAAATAAGAAGGAAATTGGCTTAGTAATTCTGTTTGTTATTCTAAGCGGGGTGAGCCAAACAAGACACTCCCGGAGTGACTTCTTTCCCTATATCCTTATTTACTTTCTCTTGTTTAAGGTATCTTTGAAAAGAGGAGCCCCTGCCACTGTAAGGAAGGATTGCACAAAAATATATCAGGCTCTATATTTGCATCAATGCTACATTAAAAACAACAATAAAGGAAACAGAAACTAAACATAAAAATCAGCAGGAAGAACCATGATATACTTACAAGAAAACATCAACATTATCATCCTGACTTCACTTGCTGGGTTCTTATCTTTCTATAATTTTTTTTTGAGTTATCATTCTAGTGACTTAATATTTCCTAAAGATTGAACATATAGAAATGTTTTCCATTTCTCTATTGCCACACTTCTATGTTAAGTGTTCTGGTTTAACTAGTTACTATATTGGTTATATTTATGCATATGTTTTATCTTTATCCCTTTCATCATTTTGTTATGGTATGCCTAGATGTGTATGCATTCCTTCACCTCAAACCTTACCTGCCATACTGTTCCCTTTCCTCCTGCCATATGGACAACTAACTACATTACCTGGATGTATGTTCCATTTTTTTCCTTGTCATCATATAAAGGCTCATCATTTATCTCTGTTTGTTTACCATCCTTATTCTCATATAAATCCTTCATAGCCACCTTGTACTTTATAATGATCATGATAATTCTAATATTACCTGAAACTAAAAGGAGAAAAGCTATCGTCAACTGTTCTTTGTGAATAAATAACTACTAAAACACAAAATTACACCACTTCACAATTAAAACATCAGCCTGTTTAGAATTGGTGATTTAAGCAAGACTTATCAACATACATCAAAACTCCTGGATAGGAGACGCACTGGGAACAAGGATACTGGCATAGTGCCAGTGTCACCCCAAACAGGGCTTACTCAGTGCAAAAGTGAAAGAACTGTTTTTATAAAGCAGTGCTATGATTGGCTTACCACATAGCCCAGCCTGGCATGGCTGATGGCATTATTCACATGTAAAGTGCACATGCTGAACAATACCCACCTGGGCTGTGTTCTTGCCCAAGTTGTATAGTCACCTAACATGTGACTAATTGCAAGTTATGAGGGAAAAACTAAGAATGAAGAATTATAAAGAACAATAAATATCATGAGAGAAAAATCACATAAATCTATAATGTTGGTAATTCTTTAAGCAGCTCTCAGGTTGGACTTTACATAAAGTCAGTGTTATATACTTACACCTTCAAAAGATCAAGGAAATCCTGTTGGGTTAAAACAGAATTTAAAAATAAATCATTATCAAAGACTGAGTGTGCCTCTTGATCAAGTTCCTGATTTGGAATTCCAGCTTTAAAGAGCTTCCAAAGACAGTGGGAAAATTTGGATACAAATTGGACTTTAGAAATTAATAAGATTTTTTTTCCTGTTCGCAGTAGTTTAAAATTTGCATTTCCAAACATAACATTTCTTGTCAGTTTTAATAGCTATTTATAAAATTCTCTTGCTATTCATTGTATTGCTGTAATACATTGTAGCTCTAACACATCAAATCCTTCTACATTTCTAAAAAGATTAACTAGAAAAACTTTTTCATGGAACTGGAGAGATGGTTCAGAGGAGCCCGTTTGTCTCTTATAAATATAACAAACTTGAAAACGTTATATATGTGTAACACTCATTATAATTTAAAAGTTTTTTTTTACTCATTTACACTCTCATTTAAAATGCCTTCTTTTCCCACAATCCCAGTGAACACATGGTCAAGTTTGTGGAAGATGATTTCCCTTGAAAATATTCAGGCAGTGTCACTGTTATAGAGGCAGCAGGCCTCGGAGAACTGAGCAGATAAATGAGGTGGACTAACGTTTCATGCAATAGCCAACATTATTCAGAGACTTAGACAATTTATATGTTGAAGGTTAAGGAAGGTCACATGAGTAAAGTTCTCATGAGTACAATCACAAGGACAAGCCTCCCATGGCAAAAACATGTTTTTTCATAGAGGTAGATAAAGGATAGTTTAAACATTTAATTGAGTAACAACAGCAAGCAATAATGAGTATTCTGAAGTAAACTCAGTCCTCTCCACGATACCTGCAAGAAACATGAAAGCACATTCCAAGAATAATTCTATATTTGGAAGAAATTGAGGTCACGGGCCTCTAGTTTTTTTTTTTTTTTTTTTTTTTTTGGTGTGTTCTTACACACATTCAGATTTCTCACACAATTCCATTCCTGGAATGTGTTCCAATCATTGCTTTGTTCCAAGAATGCAACACAAAATTAATGTACACTATTTATTAATTTACTAAAATTTACTAAATTCTTTTATCATTGACTGACAACCTATTTGGCATCTCATAAGATGTTGAAGACTAGGATTCATTTATGCACGATATATACATCTGAGTAAAGCAAGATGTACAGGTCAGGTGTATTAGTTACATTTCTCTTGCAGTACAAAATAACATGACCAAAGTAACCTTGAATGAAGGGTTTATTTGGGCTTTTTGGTACAGAGGGTAAGAACTTGCCATAGAGGAGATATGGCAGGCTTTGTGGCTGGAGTTGCAAGCTGGGCACTCACATCTTCAATCTCAAAGCAAGAAAGCAGGAAGAGTACACTGGGAATTGTGTGCAATTTGGGAATCTCAATACCAATGTCTAGTGACATCCTTCCTCTATCAAGGTCACATCACATAGATACCTGAAAAATGCCACCAACTAGAAATGAGCTATTCCAATGTGTGAGTCTAGGGGAGATGTTTTCATTTGAATTACCATACCTGACAAAAAAGGGGATCCCTTCAGCAAACTCTTGCTGTCCTATGCAGTAGTGTCTGGATTTGGTGACTGATTATGGAATGGATCTCCGGGTGGGGTACTTGCATTATCCTTAAAATATACTTTTCACACCCTTCACACCAGTCTTGGTTGTTAAGCTGCATTGCACATTGCCCACATTGAAATAATTTAGTCAGGGACAACATGGACCTAGTAGCCAGGGATTCCTTTGTTTTAGAATCCCACTTTGTAAATAGAGGGCAATGGTGTCTCTTGGTCCTTAGTATGGATCCCAGTTTGTATATGCATTTGAGGTTGTGTATACTTCTTTGGGTTGTGCTTATTTTATGCAATACAGTTATATATTTGTTATTATATGGTTAATTGTATATATACATACTATATATTATTTATTTATAATATTCATAATCATGTACTTTTCAGTATTTCTATGTGTGCTTTTGGGGAATGAATTCTTCTCAATAGATGACAGGAGTATGTACTGGCCCCTGGTGCGGATGCAGGCTCATGAGTACATATGGGACTGTTTGCTTTCCTCGAATTATGAATACTTCAGACCTTTGTATTCATATAGTAGTATAGTTATGTCTATGTCCCTGCCTCACTCACTCTCATTTGTTTTAATCTGTTGTTTGGCTTTGTTTGATTGGTTATTTTAAGGTAAGGTCAAGTGAATACTATGGAAGAACTAAGAAAGTATAACTTTCTAATGCTGTGAAAGCTGTTTCCAATTTTTGATGATCTGTATGTCATGGAATTATTAATATACATACAAAATGTAGTAAATATAAATGAATCAGTTTAAGACTATCATCTCACTCAAATATTAAATTAGCTTTCTCCTGAACACCTAGGTACTCTTTCATTCCTCCATTTTGTAAGTATTCATTGGGTCACTAGGTGGCGCTAAAAGCTCAACTATGTACACTCAGGGCTTGTGCCACCATGCTTCTAGAGGGCTTGAGGCGTCTGTGACAATCCTTAGTTCTTAAGAAGTGTGATCCGGATGCTGAAGTGTACATCTTCACAGTTGATGGCTTCTGGTGGTGGCTTGGGATGGGAACCACTCAATTCAATTTAAGGGGTAGGCCACTGAGAGTTGGACCATGTTCCAGTGAGTATATAGACCACACAAATTATACTTTAATTCTTATTCTTAATTTTATTTGTGTGCGTGTGTGTTTGTGTGTGTGTGTGTGTGTTTGTGTGTGATATGAGGTCACAAGGATAGGTAGTGCGTGTAGAAGACTGAGAAATGAATATGATTGAGGAGCATATTGTGAAAGTTCCCGAGAAACAATAAAAATATCTTTTAAAAAAGGAAGTGTTGATGGCTATGAAGATTAAAAGATGTTTACTAATATACATATTGGCTTTGGTGCTGGGTGTGATTTTTCAATTACATTCTCTAGCATAAGGTATAAAATATATTTATTCAAATCATAGCATTTAAGATGTTGTCAATGGGGCCAGGAAGATGGCTCAGATAGGAAAGGTGCTTGTCAGCTTGACTTGAATCTGTGGGATGCAGAAGGTGGAAGAAGAGAGCTGAGTTTTCCTGTGAGTTCTATACACATGCTGACATGTGTGCAAAAGCATAACACACACGCAAAAGTAAGTAAATGAATGAAAAAAAAACATTGAAAAGATAATACCAACCTATAAAAGGACATTTAACAATCAGTTCAAAAAATATGATCACAGACTAAATTTCCAAAAATTGGTGATGGAGAGAGCTTAGTGGTTGAGAACGTGTATTGATTTTGCAGAGGACCTGTTTCAGTTTCCTAGACCTATATTGAGAAACTTACATTTGCCAGTTAGGCAACTCCAGCTTAAGGGGATGCAATACTCCTGGCTCTGTGGGGATGTCCACATATTTATTCATATAATTTAAAAATAAGCTACTCTCATAATATTTTCTTTTTAGTCTTTTAAAAATAAATATTTTCTTTTTCATTTTTATTAATTCTTTGATACTTTAGAATGTTTAGATCCTATTTCTCCCCTTCCCCATTTCCTCTCAGATGCAGCCCCACTTCTTTACCCACCTAGAAAACAAAACAAAACAAAACACTTCATCTCAAGTCCCGTTTGTGTTGCCAGTATATTTTTGGATGTGTGGCCTTCCACGGAAGTATAGTGGACTTATTAGAGGCTCCACTCTAGAGAAAACGGTTTTCTTCTGTCTACTTCATCAGAGGGGCGGGGCTTAATACCAGTCTCCCTACTCCAGCTTGTGACTGTGGTTGGCTTGAAGTTGCACAGGTCTTGTGAATGCCACTGCAGCTATTGAGTTTACCAGTGGAATTGCCCTGCATCTGGGAAACACTGTTAATTTATACTCATTCATCATCCCCAGATCTTAGCTTCTTTCTGCCTTCTTTTTTGTAGTTATCCTTGAGGCTTGGAGGGAAGTATGATAGAGATATCCTGTTTAGTGCTGACCCTTAATGGTCTAGTGTTCTCTGCACTATGACCAGTTGTGGAGTCTCTATGTTTATAATCATTTACTATAAATAGAAGTTTCTCTGATGATGGTTGAAGGATACAGTAATCAATAATGATGTTATTAAGATTCAGATCAATACTACATCCATTAGCTTTATGTTCTCCCCTAGGATATATGATTCACAGAGTCACAGATTTTTAAGTCAGAATGGTGTTAGATATGGGTTTCATTTTGTGGAGTTTGACCTAAATCTAATCATAAAATAGAAGATGACTTCCATGATGTTTATGCCATTATTGCATTAGTGGGAATGTCTTGCCAGGACAGTCATTATTCCAAGTATTACAATGATCAACTTTTACTTTAAAAATAAAAAGTATTTTTGTTACATTTTGAAAATAATCTTCTTTTAAAGATCTAGTCATAGGCTCATATTTTAATTTTTACGTGTGTGTGTGTGTGTGTGTGTGTGTGTGTGCGTGTGTGTGTGTGTGTGTGTGTGTGTGTGTGTGTGTGTGTGTGCCATTACATGTTTATGGAGGTCAGAGGAATACTTGTAGAAATTGTTCTCTTCTACCACATGTGTTCTGATAGTCGTCATGCATGGCAGCAAGTACCTTTTTCTGTTCAGGCATCTCCCCAACTCATGGTCACATTAAAAGACATTATTTCTGTTGTTTGAAAATATCATACATGTATATAAATAGAATTACCTTGAGCAAATGCACCATTTAATTTATCTCCTCCAATTTCTCTCCTCACCCTCTCATTTCCCCACTAACGTCATGTCCTTTGTTCATATATATGCTGTGTTCATCTGATTCTTCCCTTTTGAACATGGGGGTAGGAATATTGGTGGAGTAGGTGATCTCTCCATGATCATATCTGTAGTGGAAGTTTTTGGTTCAAGACTTTGTACTCCCAGAAGATTGTGCTTCTAGCCACCTACCCAGGGAATCTTTGCATCAGACGATGAAAGACATACACACATTAGCTTAATTATAAACGCCTTTGCTACCTCAAAGGCTGGGCACTTCTAAACCTTCCCCTGATACTCCAGGCCCAATCGGGGAAGTGGCCAGTGGCCACCCACCTGAAATCTCACATGGCCCCGTATGATTTATCTCCTGCCCCTCCTGTGTCCCATCCTTCTACCCTGAGTTGTCCCAATTTTCTGTTCCTCTGTGTCCTACCTGATCAACTCTAAGTGTCCCTCCCTATGCAAAGCCATTGACTGCTGGCATCCTTATTGATGAATCAAGAACCAATTGAGGGCCAGGTATGGTGGCGCAAGCCTTTAATTCCAGCACTCAGGAGGCAGTGGCAGGTGGATTTCTGAGTTCAAGGCCAGCCTGGTCTACAAGTGAGTTCCAGGAAAGAAAGGGCTATAAAGAGAAACCCTGTCTCGAACCCCCCCCCCCCAAAAAAAAAGAACCAATTGAGGATAAGGGCCTATAGCATCTGGACATGCAGATTCATAGTATTAGCACTAATCTCCCACACACATCCTTGAAGTACCTCTCATTCTACCAACAACTGTCACTTGCTAACATCTCCTCAGCTGCTAGTGGGGGCTTCATATGGAAAACGATCTAGGCCAAATTGGGAAGGCCATGAGAAACTTCTCAGAGGTTTTTTATAAATACTGTGTCATTGAATTGAGGGTATAGTTTTTTTTCTACACTAAGTCCATCACAACTAACCTAAAATTGCAACTGTCAGATGAACTCCCTTATACGTATCCTTTAACTAAAAAATAGATGGGAAATTCCAAAATGTGAACACAGCCATTGCTTCTCTATTCACAATAGCTAGGTCATGACCATGTTCGTTCCTTTATGAACATTCTTGTTGTACTTATTCTCTAACTGACCTACACTGACTTCAAGTTCTTGGAAGACATTAACACTGTGTTATCAACTGTTATATTCTTAACATCAAGCATTGTGACTGTCAGACAGCTGGCATTTCTATGAGTTAGCAGTAAGATGTTTCCATGACAGATACTCATTTGTTTTTCTATCCCACCACTTATTTGAGTGAATTAATTTTAGTAGATATCCTACAAAATTTTGGTAAGTTTTAAATGATTTAACAGATTTAGTATAGTTTTTTAATGTAATGGAATATTATAAAATTTTAGTTTTAATTTAAAATTATGTAGATATATGAATGCTTGTGTTTGAGCATGTACATGTGAGTACAGTACTCTTGGAGGCCAGAAGAAAGAGTCAGATAATCTGGTTATTAAAGTTACAGACAGGGCTGGTGAGATGGCTCAGCAGGTAAGAGCACCCGACTGCTCTTCCGAAGGTGATAAGTTCAAATCCCAGCATCCACATGGTGGCTCACAACCATCCGTAACGAGATCTGGCGCCCTCTTCTGGAGTGTCTGAAGACAGCTACAGTGTACTTACATATAATAAATAAAATAAATCTTTTAAAAAAAAGTTACAGACAACTGTGAGCTGCCTACTGTTATGGGTACTGGTTATTGAACTCAGGTTCTCTGGAATAACAGTACATGTTCTTAAGGAGAGCTCTGTGAGGAAGCCCAATAAACAAAACGGTTCACCAGAGTGAATTTCAGTGTAATTGTGCCTTGGTTTGTAACTGGGACCTTAGAAGGAGGGGTGGATGTTACTCGTGTCCCACATAGGAAAAATTTTATCAACAGCACGATTTTTCAGTTTTGTATCTTCAGTGCTCTGATTTGAGTGCTTATGCTCCACTTGCCAGGTAAGATGTTGAAAACTATTGCTGAAGTGATGATATTAAGACAAACCAGTGCTCTGGTTTGTTTTCTACATGATTGGTCCAGGCTGGTGGTCTTGTTATAGGAGGTACTGGAAACTTTAAGAGGTGGGGTCTGGCTAAAGGAAGTAGATCACTGGAGATAGATGCTTGAGAGAATCTTGTTATTGGGCCACTCCTACCTCTCACTCTGCTTCCTGTCTATTCCCAAGTAAATAATAGCCTCTGCCACATGCTCATCTCACCATGATGTTTTTCCCAAATCCATGAAGTCCAGCAGCACTGTCTGTGGGCTAAAACAAATTCTTCCAACACTAAGTTGTTCAGGCCAGATATTTTGTTCACAGCTATGCTTAAGTAACTGATATATGATGGCCCTGCTTTTGTCAGTGAAATTTTAATCTCTTTCATAATCTCTGAGGGAGCTTGTTTTTCATCCTAGCCATGTGTGAACACACAGAAAGTACTATTTATATTAAACAATTTCCCCTGAGCTATCAAATCTGACATCATGATCTTGGATTTCCCAGACTTGAGAGTGATAAACAGTAAGGTTTAATTGCATATAAAGGGCATAGTCTGAGTGTTTTTCGTTTTTTTTTTCTATCTCAAATAATTAAAATACTTGAGTCTTCTATGGTGCAGGTCCTTCTCTTACTTTGACATATATAATTAGAGGTATTATTAACTGACATCAAATTTGTAAGAAACACATCTGAAATTGAAAAGTGGCAAAAGTGATTGTTGACTGATCTTTCCATGCAGTGTTGGTCTTCATGTCTGAACAATTAGACTCTATAGAAGCACAGGTTAGGTTGTAAACTTTCTAAAATATGTATGTATGTATGTATGTATGTATGTATGTATGTATGTATGTATGTGGTCGTGGACAGTGAGAGGAAGCCAGGTAAGGTTGAGATAAAGGCTTTAAGCCCTGAAGACCCTGAAGGGACAATAGGAGCTTCATCTGTGACTGCCACCAGGCCCCTGCCATGTGGTCATAGCCCCCAATAAATTTGTGGACATCAGTCACATAAGTGCAATGCCCCAAGCCCTTCCACATGTATATAAGTCATCACTAACATCTCAAACAATAGGAAAAGAGATATGACCACTATCAAGTAGGCTTAAAACAGACTTCTCCATGATAATGAGGTACTTAGAGATCTGGAGGATGTACCAAAAAGCTTTTCTTCCCAGATATTTCGCCCTGCAGAAGGTATTTAATCACAGGCCCACCCTGAGAAGTGGGGTATGGCTTTATACATTCCATTTTTTCTGCCATGACAATAATAAACTGTTTGGAACCATGGACTGCCTCTCTTCATTGAGATCTGTTGTTGGGAGCCATGGAGAAGACCTTCGCCTACAGAGCCACAGTCTTATCTCCCATAGCAGAAGGCCTCTCTGCTCTACCAGCTATAACTAGTCAAGCCAAGGACTTTCCCTGCTGGGACTGGCCAGAGCTTCTTCTGACCCCCAGCTGGATTCAGCCCTCGGCCTGACTCCATTCTCCACTCATCTGCAGCTCCCAGTGGTCCACGAGGTCCAAGAACCTGGGAACACCATGGCTCCACCCTTGTTGTAGGCCCAAGGATGCCTGAACCAGTTCTGGCTTTCCTATGTCTGAAGACTGTGCTTTCCCATCCTCTGATCAGTGCCTTGGCCCTTCTCTACAGCCCAACACCCGCCCAGGCAGAGTGGCGTAGGTGCAGTCAAACTACTGGAGTTTCACCTCAAGTGGCCATGCCCTATGGCAGAGCTGGTGCAGGCCAACAGACCTACATGTATGTATCTATCTAATTACTTTATTTTGTGTGCGTATGTGATTATAGAGGTTAGAAGAGGGTGTTGGGCCACCTAGATTGGGAATTAGAGGCAGTTGTGAATGGCTTAATGAAGGTGCTGAAACTAAACTTGGGGCTGCAAGAGCTGCAAGTGCTCTTAATTGATGAGCCATTTCTTCAGCTTCAACGTGTAGATTGTCCTCAGTGGACATAGCTATGATTTCCCTCATTAATCAGCGAACAAAAAGATAGTGGTGAATGACTCTGTTGAACTGAAATTAATTTTGTACATTATTTCAATAATATTTCAACATTTTCTTGTAAAATATTTTATACATGCACAAATTCTTGATTGATTTTAACTTATTCGATTGTTCACTGAGTACTAAGCTAAATTATTTTTGTACATATTAATTTTAAATATGAGTGAGAGTAACAAGTTTCAATTAGTATAAAAGTCAATCCCAAATGGACCAAGTACTGAAACATATAATCTGAATCTCGAAAATTATTTGAAGAAAAAAAAAAAGGGACATGCTTTAAATTGGTATAGGGAAATGATTTTCTGAAGAGAACTCAAAGGTACATAAAACAAGAGCAAAACTTGAACAGAATTATGGCAACCTGAAAAGGTTCTGCACAGCAAAGGAATCCACCAGCAAAATCAAGAGGTGACCCAGCACATGTCAGAAAATATTTGATAACTATTCTTTTAAAAGGTAGGGAAATACTCAGAATAGATAAGGAACTAAAATATGTAACAACAACAACAACAAACCCAGTTAATAATGAGCAAAAGACCTGAACAGACACTTTTCAAAATAAGAAATATACATGGCCATCCAATAAATGGACCATACATACTTCATTAAGACATTTAGCGAAACATAAATTAAAATTGTAATGAGATATCATTTTATCTTAGAATGATTATTTTTAACAAAAGGACAAGCATAGATTTAAAAAATGTAACAATGTAGAGTCCATCTGGGGATCCATCCCATAATCAGTCACCAAACCCAGACAGTATTGCATAGGACAGCAAGAGTTTGCTGAAGGGACCCTGATATAACTGTCTCATATGAGGCTATGCCAGTGCCTGGCAAATACAGAAGTAGATGCTCACAGTCATCTCCATGATTGAACACAGGGCCCCCAAAGGAGAAGCTAGAGAAAGTACCCCAGGAGCTAAAGGGATCTGCAACCCTGTAAGAGGAACAACAATATGAACTAACCAGAACCCCCAGAGCTCATGTCTCTAGCTGCAAATGTAGCAGAAGATGGCCTAGTTGGCCATCATTGAGAGGAGAAGCCCCTTGGTATTGCAAACTTTATATGACCCAGTACAGGGGAAAGCCAAGGCCAAGAACTGGGAGTGGGTAGGTAGGGGAGCAGGGTGGGGGGAGGGTAAAGGGAACTTTCGGGATAGCATTTGAAATGTAAATTAAGAAAGTATCTAATAAAAAAAGAAAAAAAAGAACAAAAAAGAACAAAAAGGTAGATCTATATTATGATCTGTCTATTCTACTTCTAGATGTGTGTGTGTTTGTGTGTGTGTGTGTGTGTGTGTGTGTGTGTAAAATAAGTACAGCAAAGGGATACTAAAGACCAGCTGAGACATAGAGCTTTGAGGACTGAGAGACTACTTGAGACATTCAGCTTTGATTTGAGGACTGAGAGACTACTGTATAAAACCATTCATATACAGCCATTGTTTATATATATATATTTCAGCAGAAAGAACAAAATTTGGTCACTTGCAGAAAAATAGGTAGAACTTCAGGACATTATACTAATGAAATAGGACAAACCCAGGAAACAAGTACTGCATCTTTTCATGTGTATAAGTTTAAAAAAGAAGTTAATCTGAAAGTATAAATCATAATTTCTATTGATTGCGAAGCTGCCATTGAAAATGGGGGAAGGAATTGATCAGTGTCTCCTCTTTTTAGGTTTGAAAATGTAACATTGAACCCCATTAACATACACAACAAATACATGTTAATAAAATGATTAAAAACACAGATGGAGCCTATAATACAAATATGAGCAGATGTCTATGTGGAGGATGGAGGATGTCCTTCTCACATTTGTGCATTTTACTTTAATTTCTTCGATGATGTATCCTTAACACTAAAAGTTCAATGATGAGGTAAGGCAATTCCAATATTTGTTATTATTCATGAACTCCTAATGATATATAGAAAAAATAGCAACTAAGAGTGATGACATCTTTGCCATATAAGGAAGCAACATCTCTCTTAAAATTTTTTTGTTTTTCATTTGATTTGTTAGTTCTGTTCTGTTCTGTTTTGTCTTCTCATGATGGACTTGCACAGTTTGTGTCTTAGTGACAGAAAAGTAATAGATAAAACTATTCAAAGTGGTTCCTAGAGAAAGAGGAAAAGTTGCAGCATTCCTTTTGGTAACATTTTTATTATCACATATTCCTTATATGAAGTGACTTAAGACATTCATACTGAGGTATTTGGGCATGTTCACCATCCATTAGCATTTTATGTCCCATTTCTGCTTCCAACTACTCTACTGCTTCATCCCAAAACTTTCCCTTCTACTTTCATATCCTGATCTATTATCTGTCTGTCTGTCTGTCTATCTATCTATCTATCTATCTATCTATCTATCTATCTATCTATCTATCTATCATCTATTATCTATGTAGAAAGAAATTTATTAAAATGACTTACAGGCTGCAGTCTAGCTGATCCAACGATAGTAGACTATGAATGAAATGTCCATGACTACAGGAGTTTCTTGGTCCATGAAGCTGGATGTCTCATCTGGTTTTCAGTATACACTGGAGTCCCAATAAAGTAGGCTCTAATACCAAAGAAGTAATGGATGTGCTAGCAAGGCAAGAGCAAGCAGGCAAAGAGCAAACACTTCCTTCTTTTGTGTCTTTATATAGGCTTCCAGCAGAAGGTGTTGCCCAGATTAGAAGTGGGTTTTCCCAGCTCAAATGGTCTTAATTAAAGACGTGTCTTTTCTCAGTTCAAAAGATCCAGATAAAAAGTGTGTCTTCATATCTGAAAGATCCAGATCAGAATTGGATCTTCTTACTTAAAATTGTGCAAAAATCTTTTACAGGTGTGCTCTCTACTATTGGGTTTTAGTTATTTGCAGGTCTAGTCAAGTTGTCAACCAAGAATAACCATCATACTACCGATCTCTATCACCTATCTTTCTATTATCTGAATTCTGGCCATGAGAGAAAACATTTTTAGTGAATGCATCTTTACTTGATTCAGCTGAGAGTTCTAACAACTATGCCTTTTAGAAGTGGAGGCTGAATTTGCCTTTATTTGATTTCAACTTTAAATTTTCTACCCAAATATGTTAGACAGCCGTCAAACTTAAGCCTATACTGGTTTACCTTTGGCAAAAGAACAATTAATGTTTCAAAGAAACCACTCTGGAAAGGCTCCAAAAAGCATGTTGAGAATGCAGAAGATCTCATCAAAGAAAACGTAATGACTAGATGTGAAGAAACAAGACAGCTGCATTTGTCATGCTCAAAACATTCTTGGCAAAATGGAAGGTTTCTTGTGGAGCCTAAACATTTTAGCATTTATCACAAATAGACACTAGTTTGATATTATACACACACTAACAATATTAACCATCAGAACACTGGCCATTTATGAATCAGGTGCCAGGGACTCTGTCAGGAAAGATAAGCAGATTATTTTGTCATTATTAGTCATGATTCTTGTTGAAAACATGAAACTTTTCTTCCACTGTAACTTCATGATTGGTTTGGCATTTGCCATGATACATGCTAGATATTTCATTCCAATGATAGTGTGCATACATCTTCTCAAGTAGGAGCAAGAATGTCAGAAACCTCAATATCATGAAATGCTCTGGCTATGTGCTTTTGAGAAATGGATTACAGACATGTATATGCTAGTATCTTTCTTTTTAAATGTATAGAAACCTTTATACTCTAGTACTCACATTTCTCAATTCCTTAGACTGTGCTACACATTTGTATATATGCTAGGAATTTATTGTAATTTTATTGTTTTGCCAGTTGATATAATATAGATACAAACTTATCTGATAAGTACATTTTTAATTATTGTAAATACAGAAAAGCAAGCTTTAAATAGCTTGGAAGATTCTACAAGCTCCATTTTGTTGCTTCTTCAAATAAGAAAGCATTGCTTTTGTAGTGGTTTGCACGGCATATGAACATTTCTGGCCAAAAGAAAATTACTTCAGAGGCACGAAAGCAGGCCACAGCCACCTCATGACATAAAGTTCCGAGTGGCAATCACAAGTAGTAATTTCAGAGGCTTCCCAGAGTACAAGGGCTTTTCAGCTGAAAAAGGACAGCAAAAAAGCCACAGACACTCAGCTGATTCACCCAGCACAGAACAGCTCTTTCTGTGGATGAATAAAATTAGAAGCCCCATTTTTTTTTTTTTTTAGATTTATACAACTGGAAGTTAATAAAGTTCATAAAATAAATGACGACCAGTAAACACCTAAAGCATTCAATGAATCTATCAAACAGATATTTAGCTTCATATCAAATGTCTAGGTTTGGCAATGTATGGATACATTGTTCTAACAGCAACTGAGCTTTAAAAATTATTGGATATTCTAATGTGGGAGTTTCCCCACAAGGTTTAGAGCAGGCAGGGAAAATGATTAAGGCGAGATAAGAATGAAAGTAGTACCAGCTTGATCTTAGTAACTAACGCTTGGTCAAGACTTCTTGAGTGTAACATCAGCATATATATTTTGTCATATTTAATTATAGCACAATTTTAGAAAATGTTTTCAAAAAAGCTACACAGCCCTGTAAATCCAAGAATGCTTAAGAGATGTTTGCATTGAAGTTCTTAGTAAAGTACATATAGTACATATAGTACATATAGTACATATAGTACATATAGTACATATGGCATTGCCCATACGGAGGGTTCTTATTGACTTAGAAACAATGTTCAAGAAAAGATCTAGGGAAAATGACTGAGGCAAAACTAATGCCTGGTGAGGGACCAGCCTGACTCCATCTTAGGACAGAAGCCATTTTGTTATAAGGTCTGAAGAAATTCATTTCTGTTTGTTGTAAAATTCAAGTTGACCATGTTTTAACTTGTTTCTAAGATTTGACATGACCCCACTCTATAGAGTTTGATAAACACTTTGAATGTACTCTAATAAGATACTATACTCTGCCAAATAATTTTGAAATGTTCAGCCAAGTTTCTTCATAACCAAAAATTCTCTGGAAGCAACCCAACCTTTGAAAACACATTTGTCTTGCAATTTTTGGATGACATAAAACTTATCTTCTCTTGTGTTTGATGCTGTTTTACAATTTTAGGGAAATATATATATATATATATATATATATAATTTTTTTTTTTCGAGACAGGGTTTCTCTGTGTAGCCCTGGCTGTTTCAGAACTCACTCTGAGGACAAGACTGGTCTTAAACTCAGAAATCCACCTGCCTCTGCCTCCCAAGTGCTAGGATTAAAGACATGTGCCACCACTGCCTGGGATTAGGGAGATATAGTTATCTGACAGAAAATAATGATTACTTTATGTTACCAAAGAATTTTGATAATGGTCTTTTCTCTTATTAGGCAGAATTAATACCTGCCCTAAGATAACATAGAAGTCAAACAATGATCTGAGGTACACACCAAAATCCTACTTTGAAGCATGGTGGCTTTCCATGCAGCCCCACCAGTCACCAGAGAGATCTCAACATTTCCTCAGTAGCAGTACTTTTGAAGGAAATAATGTGAATAATGTTATTTACTTCAATAGTAACAATCCAGAAACCAGTTATTTTTAGTTTCACTTAAGCAATTCCCAAAACTACTTCAGGTTTCAGGAAATAGGACTCTTGGCTATCACACTGGAGTTTCATGTTAAAATCCTATTTCTGACCTCTTTAGATAAGACAGGTACCTGTTCTCAGCAGCCATTCCTGAGTGCCAGGAATTCAAGCGTTGTCTCTATTTCATTCAACATTTTCTTCTCACGGTTCTCTGTTAATCATGGACTGGGTCTCCACACTTCATTTGCTGTGTATCATTCTCAGAGCTATCTCAGGTCATCATAAATTAGCATTTTCTAGGACTTGTTAGAACAAACACTGATAAAGCAGCTTTTGTGTTTTGAGCTGGAAAGAGTCTATGTCCATTGGGATGGAGAACTTCTCTCTACAGTTTCCAGCTTTGTTAAGTGAGAGTGGGAAATAAAATAATTTTAGCAACTGAGAGGCTTAATTTAGACAAGTAGATTGATTAGTCTGCACCAATTGCATTTTAGTCTCAGGTAAATGCATTGAAATAAATGATCAAAAATGAGTAAACTTAAAGCAATACCACTAAAATCAGGGACAAAACAAGGCTGTCCACTCTCTCCCTATATGTTCAATATAGTACATGCAGTTCTAGCTAGATAAATAAAACAACTAAAGTAGATCAAGGGGATACAAAACAGGAAGGAAGAAGTCAAAATATTGCTATTTGCAGATGATATGATAGCGTGCTCCCCAAATTCAAACAGAGAACATTTACAGCTGATATACACATTCAGAAAATTGGCTGTATATAAAATTAACTCAAAGAAATCAGTATCCTTCCTTTAGCCAACAACTAGTGGGTTGATGTTGGGGTCCACTGCCCGCAGTGGACTGGGTTCCTGGAGGATTGGCCCGAAGCTGAAATGAAACTAAGGGAGTGGGGGAAGAAAGAAGGTCTCCGAGGCTACATGGTTGCTTCTGCTTAGAACGACCGTTTAATGGTGGACAAGCATTTGGGGATAAAGGAAGGGAAGCCCCGCCCCCAGTCTTCTGCGCAGGCGTTCTGGAGTTTGGCGGGAACCCTGAAGTCTCCTGACATCTCAGGTTGCGCGGGTGGGCTGGTCGTAGGTGGGCCTCTGGTAAGCTGGGCGGAGCCGGGTGACCTAGGAGATGTGCAGAACCTGCTGCAGGGGTACCGGGCTCTCTTAGCCTAGTTAACAACACAATGGATGCCATTGGGTGCGGCACGGCTCTGGCCATTTGCACCAACTGTGTTGGTGGGGAAGGACACCACATTTCCTCCCTTCTTTT